>JAKCPI010024235.1:0-41739 GCA_023213315.1 Euborellia annulipes | reverse complement strand
TTTTTTTTTTTTTTTTTTTTTTTTTTTTTGGATTGCCATAATTTAAAAACAAAAAATTAATTTTTTTTTGTGGGGGAAAAACTCTGTGTTAAGGTATAAAAACCCTCATAATCTACAATAAAATATATTTCCCTGATTATTTTTCCCTACGCAATGTGTAGGTTTAAATGTACATGCCAAACACATTCTTCGGTTCCGCTCCTTGAAGCCGCTTCCTTTCCCATAATTTGTGCTCTAGAAGTACTTCTCTAGTTTCTTGCCAAATATTTTTGGGTTTTTTTTTTACATTGAATATAACTTTATTAATCTAATTAATCATTTGACATTTTGAAAAATATATATTACATTTTATTTTACTAGTTTTATAAACTTATTATTTGAGATATTTCATAAGCCTATTTGTTAGCCAATAATTATGTCAATTAAGTGGCAGCTTTTTTTTTTTAAACACTCACACTTTTTTCTCATTCACACTCACATTCACACAGTCTTTTCGGCAACTTAGGCCATATAAGACTTTGACGATAACCGTTATTTGAATAATATATATATTTGGGTCCAGGCATTCTTATTTAAGCCATTTGGTATCCAAATGCCTTAAATAAAATCATTTTTTTTTTTTTTGTTAAAGACTTTTTTTCTGTTAAAAAGTTAGGCATGTAATTGTAAATTTTTCAATTTGAAAAAAAGTCCTCCTCACAATCGATAAATGAATGATTTTATCATTAATGGAATTCTCAAAACTTATTTCCTTCATTATCTATGCTAATCGTATTTAAAAGGAAAATTGGTTGGGTTTTGAATGAGGAAAAACAATACAATTGCTAATAAAGTGTTATCAAACCGTTAGATTTCCGTATTTAGATTTTTTAAAAGCTTTATTTACATATCCGAACTAATGGTCAGATGTGGACATCAAATTTCCATATTCTGAAATAAATAGAAGTTCACGTATTTTAGCTTGAATAATGCATGCAAACATGCGGAATCAGCCAAAAACCCATGCAATCAGACGCTAGGGTCATAAATGACGTCAAATTGCATCCGATATAACCCCTCCGTCTGAAACGGCCTTAACTCTACTTAACACCAGCGATCCTGAGGCGAATGAATGAATTTCTTCTCCACTCCCCACTCCCCACTCCTAAGTATCATTATAATTTCCAATAACATTTTTAAAATATATAATTAAACTAACTGTATTTTTTATTGAAATAATTTTTAAATAATCTTGAATTTATTTCGTGTTCATTATTATTATCTACTAAATGAGTTAATTTCAAGACTATTTTTTCTAATAAAATATTTTATATTATGAATGAAGAATCTCATTAAAAGGTTATAGAGCCTTGGGTTCTCTCTCTTATTATGAATTATGTTTCTCTCTTTCTCCCTCTAAAAACATTAAACAAGTTATACACTCTTGTTTTGATGAAAATTTCAAATTCACTCTCTTTAACATAATGTTTTTATAAGGGAATTGTTTTTGGATTAATAAAGAAATAATAAATTTAATTAACTTTGAGCATATTATGAATTATACAAGCGTGAAAAATTAAATATTTCATCGAATTTACTAAAAATAACAAACAAGTAAAGTAAAGTAACAGGGAGAGAAACTTTTATAATGATAAATTTATTTGTGACTTGACTTATATTAGCGACTTTAATATCGCTAATGATTTATGTTTTTCTCTTTTCAAGGACTAATTATTATCCTTCTACTTTTATTTATTCAACTTTTATTTATTCAAATGTTAAAAGTCATAAATTTCTTGAAAATTTTTAGGATCTTTTGTTAAATAAAACCGCCAAAGAGCCTAGCCTCGTTTATTAATTAAAAATATTTTTTCTAATCAGTTTACATACACTTAAAAATTTTCAAGTGATATTCATAAACTTGTATATAAAGCCATTCACTAAAAATTGAACTTTCATTAACCAATTTATTAAAAGTTTCATAAACGGGTTTATGAAAAATTTTATAAAAATAAATCATCCCTCGAGAGGTTTGAACTCGAGCTCTTGGTTACTTCCCTTTAAATGTTATGGCGCCTATACAATCTCGACTACTTACTTTGTTAAGAATATCATGCTTTTTAAGCTACTTAATTTTTTTTTTTACACACACTTTTTTCTCATTCACACTCACACAAACACACACACATTCACACAGTCTTTTCGACAACTTAGGCCATATAAGATTTTGACGATAACCGTTATTATTTATAATATCTAACGGGGGTCCAGGCATTTCTATTTAAACCATTTGGTATCCAAATGACTTAAATAAAATAATCGGACTGCCTGAAGTCCGAACCCGCGACGTTCGGTATAGAAGGCGGGCACGCTACCAACTACACCAAGCTCTAGGGCATACTTAAATTTGATTTTTTAAAATTTAATAAACCAGTTTATGAATTTGATTTCACAAACTAGGTAGGCCCATATTAAAATTCAAGCACGACAGTAAAACAATTGAAAATTCATATTTTTTTTTACAGTGTAATAGGTACATTTATTTTGTAAAACAAATTTAAACAAAAAACACCTATTGGAACTTATACAAAAAAGTTTTATTTTTAATTTAAAATCTAAACAGGTATGTAACATGTATCTAGTCTATGAGCTATCCAGCCAGGGACAGAGAGAGTCGTTGAACTTTTAGCAGATAAATTGAGAGCTGCTTTTTTTTCGTTTTGATTTAATTTCCAATAAATTTTTATAAACAGTTTTTTTTTTCTCTAAATTGTAATCCAAGATATTAAGGACTTAAATAAAAATGATTGGATTTTTTTTTTTTAGAAAATCTTATAATTTATTACTTGCCGGTATTACAACTTCACAAAAGAGTCCTCTTATAGGGGGAGAAGTTAAGGCTCTGAGTCTTTTGATCTGGATAATATATTTCATTTTACTTTTTTTTTTACTATTTGTGTTATTTCGATTTTGATAAAATTCATTTATACAACATAGGCCTAATAATTTAATGAAATAATCTTCAAGATTAAGTTAAAATAAGGGAAAGTAAATCACATCGCACATTTATGGATACATTTTTCGGTTGTGGAATTTACAAAATTAAGCAAGTTAACACAAATCAAAACCAGAAAAGACTCCAGATAATCGATCATCTTGTGAAAGAATCCTATTAGCAAGATTATTATTAATATAACAAGTTATTCAAGTTTTTACCTTTCTTTAGATGTATGATATTATTTATAGTTGGAGTTATATAGATAATTAAAAACTCGTTTACATTTATTTTTATCTACAGTATTTCATTCACCTTTCTCAAACATCTCAAAACATCAATAAAAAATCTGGTGTGACTGGTAGCACCCAGATTTTTCGTGTCGACATATATTCAGTTTCCACCGATATATTAGAATTCAAGATGTAAAATTTATAAACATGGAAAAATATTTATATTTTGTTACCAAGCCATTTCTCCTATTTTTCCTATGAAGTACAAGAGTAAAGTGGTCTTCAAACAATTTTGAGAGCAAAATGAGAATATACATTTGAAAGAGCATCTAAAAAATAAGTGATTTTTCGAATTTTAATCAAAATCGTTTGAGCAAATTTTGAAAAAATCGAAAAACAAACTGAAAAAGTACATCAGTAAAGTACTACTACTTTTCTATACTACTTTCTCATAACTTCTCTAATTGATAGTTGTGTTCAGTGCTTGTTCACCAAATTTTTGCTATTGACAAATTTATTTAATTTCTGGGAATAAATCATTATAATTTTTTAATCCTTTTTTGCTACTGAGGCCATTTAGGGGTGTGAATTTTATTTAATATATTTTATATACAATATACCCATGGCTACCGGGGGACGTTCCACATGCTGATCCCTCGGGGTCACCAATCCTGAAATTATTACATTTCAAGATGTAAATTTATAAAGGAAAATATTTATATTTTTTACCATGGCAACCATTTCTCTTATATCTTTCTTATCAAGTATAAGAAAGTAAATGCTTTAAACAATTTTGGGAACAAAATGAGCAAATACATTTTATAGAGCATCTAAAAAATAAATGTTTTATGAATATTCATCAAAATAGTCAGAAATTTGAGAAAATCGAAAAAATTCACCTCCTAGCTCTTTTCGTTCTTGAAATATTTTGTTCACAGACAGACCATTTTGCGGGACCCATTTTTTTGACACAGGGAACCTCAAAACATGTAATTCCTTTAAAATCTCAACACAGAATTTTTTTTACCTGAATCAAATACTTTCTGCCTCTATATAAATTTATACAGAATATAGGTAAAAAGAAAAAAAATAGATGAATTTAGTTTTAAACTCTCGACCGTATTCTCTAATTGAAATATTGTAATAAATATTATTTTAAATGATACACTAAGTGCTATGTTTTTAATAGTTGTGAATCATTTATACACCTTAGAATGCAATTTATTTGTCCACAGGTTCGATCCTTAATAACAAAACAAGCTTACATAAAAATATTAAAACTACAATTATGCAGTAATTATAAATATAAAAAAAAGATTTAATTATGTAATAAATTTTTTTCCTGTTATCTAAAATAACATTGAAAATAAATATTAATAATAGTCTTTTTTAATACTACTATATAAAACTATTTGACAAGATAAAAAAAAAAGGAAAATACGTGTTATAATAGAGTTATTATTATTAGCAGAGTGTAGTGTAATTATGCATGTATGGCGCCATTGCTGTGTCCCTTGTTAACACTGATATAGCCTATCCAGGGTGTCACTGATTAACACTTGCTTGGGTAGCCAGGTGTGACGGCTTTTGAAGGCAAGCGAAGAAAGTTGTGCCAATCTGCATCCTGACTCAAGACCTTGCTCTATGACCATTTACTGGAAAATTTTACTCATTCGCATTTCCTTATTTATTTTATTTTTAAATACTTTTTGACTTGTTTGTGATTTACTTAATAATTATATAAATTAACGATCGTGTTCCTTAATTTATTAAATGGGACTCGTCTCGCGTGTGGTAAAATTTTTATTATGTAATTTATATATTTATTTAAATTATATCGATACAATCAATTAAATATTGAATATAATAGCCCTCGGGTCTTGGTGTAGCGTATTGGCCTCTTAGTGTCTCGGGTTCCCATCCCGTCTCATGCAACAATTTATTTCAATTGGATTGGCTACCAATCCAGGTGAAATAAATAGAGACGGGGTCTAAATGGCCTTCGCTGCCGAAAAAGATCTTAAATGAAATAAAATAAATAAAATTAAATATAAATAGCAAAGAGATACTCGTACCTTTCTTTGAAAGTAGATATCGTAAAAACATCAATATTCTCATGATCAGGAAATAATTTTTTTTTTCATTAAAAAAATTAAATTTTTATACCACAAATCACGATAAGATAATTGAAAAATTTTATGAAAATAAAATTTAACCGTGATAATAATTTTATTTCTAACTATCCGCCTCAATTCCAGCCACAAAGACTTTACAAGAGCGGATCCAGAGGTTTTTCTCGGGGAGGGGGGGGGGTAATCTGGCGTGACTAGTTGCACAGCATACCATTTTTTTCTTTAATTCCATTATTTAAAGACTCATTCTGTACTTGTTTACCTGAATCAAAAAAAGGGGCTTTCGCGACATGGTCTGTTTGTGTGTGTGTCTGTGAACAAAATATCTCAAGAACGAAAAGAGCTAGGAGATTGAAATTTTATATTTAAGTTAAGCACCTCTCTGGCATGTGACACGAAGCTTTTGAACAAAATCCGTCAAAGAGTACTAGCACTTTAATGATATACTTTTTCAGTTTTTTCGATCTTCTCAAAATTAAAATTTTAAAATCAATTATTTTTTAGATGGTCTTTAAAATTTATATTCTCATTTTGCTCTCAAATTTGTGTGAAGACCACTTTACTCTTGTATTTCATAGGGAAGATAGGAGAAATGGTTGCCATGGTAACAAAATATAAATATTACATCTTGAATTCTAAATATATCGGCGGAAACTAAATATATGTCGACACAAAATATCTGGTGTGACAACCACAGAACACAACTTTCGATTACCGAAGGTAAGAGAAAGTTGTGTGCTGTGCGATCATTCACACAAGATTTTTTTTAGATAGGAAATTATGTAACTTCACGGGGTGCCGGTAGATGGCTACGGCCACAGACCGGTTGGGCTTGAGGCGTGTGTCTCCGTGCACAAAAGCACTTTAGGTAAATAAACTGTGAAGAAATTCAAATAATATAATAAAATAAATAATAGAGAAAATTAAAATGGAGGGGAAAATTAGCAAAAAATGTTTTAATATACCATTACTTTTTTTGTATGGTCAATTATCTATCATGTTTCATAAAAGATGATCTCTAACTAGAGATTCATCTCCCACGATTTCTAATTAATAAAAATTAACTCTTTGAGACTATAAATTACAAATTTCCGTCATTATGATTGATTCATCTATCTTCAAAAATAAATAATAAAAAACAAGGCAACAATTAGAAAGTGACAATGATTCTCACTACCTACGAAGATAAAATTATTGCTGTCATTTTTCTTTAACGATGATCAAATAATTTAAATGTCATTTTATTAGAAATTATCATTTGTTAGAGATGCTGTATATTTATTGATGCTCTTTTATTTATACATGGGTATAAACCAATGAATAAGCCGAGATAAATGGACTTTATTATTCATAGCCAGTTTCTCTTTCAAGTCTCTCTCTTATTACTGAAAAAAATATCGAATTATTTGGTTATTAATGGATTTTGAATTTAAATAAAATATTCAGTCATTTTTATAAAAATTTGACAAATTTATAACGTTATGTCTCATAGAAAAAAGTCTGATGACTTTTCCCGAAAAAAATCAAATTATTTACTTAAAATTCACTTGGAAAACCCTAGTATACTCTTAACAATACAATAATCTGTGTAAAAAACTTTGCTTGAAGGTTAGATAAGATAAATCTTCGCATTTCGTCCCAGGCGAAAAAATGTACTTCAATTAAATTGGATGCCAATCGTTTGAAATAAATAGGTATAGGGTCTATCTAAATGGTCTCAGAGCCGAAAAAGATCTTAAACAAATTTAAAAAAATATTTATATATAAATCTTGCAGAATCATTAAAGATATAGATTTGATAGTTATTGGTTCGATAAACTTATTTTCTATAAAATCACGATAGACGTTGGTATTCATACTTTTTCAAAAAATTAAAATATAGTAATTTGTGCGGGGAAGCTCGATTGCCAAGTTGCATTGAATTAAGCCACAATTATTTCTTCACAAAATTGGTTTGTTTATAATTATTGGCAATTTTTTATTAAAAAAAAAAAAAAAGTATTTTATTTGCCAATCGAAGATTGTAAGATTAAATGCAAAAATCAAAAATAAATAAATGACTCATTTAATTGGAGAAAGGACAATATCCGTATATAACCTACTTTCGATATATTTTATAAAATTCTAATTTGTTTGTTTCTTGATGACTGGATTATTGAAAGTTGACCTTCAAACGGTAAGGAGAATTTTCAAGCAAATAAAGATTAATAAAAAGTGATTGATGCTATTACCATGTCGACGAACCTGACCTTCTAACATTGTCCTGATAAAGAGTCTGATCTGCATTCGAAACGTCGACAAAATATAATCTTTTACAATATTTTTCAGTTTGGTTGCCAATATATTCTCATATTCTAATTTATTTATTACTTTTTTTTTTATTTTCCTCTCTGAATAAGAGTTAATAATTTATTTTTTATTCAAATTTATTATTAGGTTCTGCGGATATTGACTACAAATTACTGGTACTTGATCTAACATTTCAATATTACAATCAATATATACAATAATCAGTCAGTCCTAGTGCAGGATTTTTTTTTTTGGCCTGTAGTGAAGATTTTTTACTTTCTCTTACCCTATATACGAAATATATATAGAGAGAAAGTAGTGCGATCATGTCAAAAATTCGATGTCGAAATTTTGATGGATATATATATCCAAAGTGGTCCCGTAAATTGGTCTGTCTGTCTGTATGTAACGATTTTTAGCATGAAGTTGTTGAGCTAACGGATTGAAATTTTATATTTAAGTTAGGCACTCTCCCGGACACTCAAAATAAGTTTTTGAACAATATCGGCCAAAAAGTACTAGTACTTTACTAATGTACTTTTTTAGTTTTTTCGTTTTTCTCAAAATTCTCTCCATCAAAATTGTTTAAAATTCAAAAATCAATTATTTTTTACATGCTCTTTAAAATGTATATTCTCATTTTTTTGTCTTAAATTTTTAGGCTAATTCCCTTTGAATTCATATTTAAACCTCAAAATTGAAATCATTAACTAGGGTATGTAATTTTAATAGTGATTAAATTTGATAGTTAAATTAATTAATATTGCTGATTATTGAAGATTCAAATTTTTCTTAAAATTCTTTCATTTAAAAAATAATTCGGGGACTCCACGTTAGAGCGATCACGAGTCTTCCGAGCCAAGTGTCCGAGTCCTCACCCCCTCCCATTTATGAAGCATTTGGTGAGAGACTGTTGCACGATTGCTCTCCTATTCTAGTTCTTTTCATTGCTGACCCATTGCGAGGGAAAGAAGAGCACTAGGCTATCTATACTTTTCTCTCTTTCTCCTTTTTGAATAAAACCCAATTGAATCTTCATTTTACTGTCAATTAATTTAATACTTTATTTATTTAAATGCCATTTAAATAAAAAATAGTTGACTGGTTGGCTTTATATCAATCCCTTTTATGACTGATTTGCTTTTCCCTTTCAATTTTAACCTTTATATTATTTACTAATCCGTGACTAAAATAAAAGCCCGTAAAAAAATATGTTTACATTAGTCTTTTTAATTCGTGGACAAAAAGTCAAAGGGAAAGAGAAAGGAGAATGATTTATAATTTTTTTGAATAGGATCAAATATAAATTATGATGACAAATTCTATGTTTATGAAATGTGATAAAAAAGACTAAGAAATAAATATACGGATGTTATACTAAGCGCGAAAATTTTAATTTAAAATTGGCTATTGTGCTCTTTTAAGATAACTACGGAATAAAGAAGGGAATCGTTAATGAAAAACGGAGGTTTATTTTGTTATATACAATAGGGGATTTTTTTTTATGCAACGACCCATTTCTGCTAAAATTTATTTTTAATTAGGCTTTTACCTTTTCTTTTACTATATATTTTCTATTTTGTTAACAATTGTATTAAATTTCATCCGGATCTTATGTTATCCATTCATATTTGAGAGGATGATTACTTCATCTAATTTAATGACTAACAATTCTCTAGAATATATAATATCTAATTTTTGTAAATATGTTTTTATATATTGGACCTTAACTAGGGGATGGCGAATTACCTCACCTGAAAAATAAATAAATAAATAAAAATATATTAAAGAGAAAAATCTTATATTAAAATCTTAAAAGTTATTAGAAATTTAAAAAATATTTAAAACTCATTTGAGGGGCTAAGGAGGGGAAAATTCAAAAAAAAAGATCATCTACATGAAAAGTCGCTACAAGTCTACATGAAAAGCACGAAAAGATTATGATTGGAGAGAAGTATGATTACTGTAAATATTTGTAGATGGTGTATAGGAATCCACAATTTTCAATGAATCCTTTATTAAGGACATTTATTATGGCTCTGGGAGTAACGAGTAATAATTTGAATCTCTTCAATGTTTTGGATTAATTATAATCATCTTCATGGGACACAAATCACAATTCTAGAAATTAAGAGCCAGGGACCACTTCCTCCCTATTGGGGGGGGGCGAGAGGAGTGACTGACCTTAAACAGCCATAAACAGACCCTTTTCCCAACCCCCCTCGCTGAATATAGATCCTTCCTAACATCTTAACTTCATTCACAAGATACCCATGAATAATCACCCCCCTGAAACCCACTGATAATTTTATATAATACTAGCGACGCCTTCGGCAGACTTCGGGCCCAGCCAGGGAGCTTCGCCCCTCCTCCCCAGACCCTCCTCAGCTGACTTGGATCCGCCTACGGCGCAGAAATTGTAAATTCATCAATTAATAACACAAAAAGTTATAGGAATTTCGGGACGAAAATAATTTTCCTTTAATCCCTAGAGCTTCCTCTTTACGCATATAGAATTTGATTTCGAAATTACAACGGGAAGTTGCTCAAATAGAACGTGATAGACAGACATACGGATATTAGCGAATTATATATATAGATAGAAGATATAAAAGTTCAAATGAAATTTCATTAGAAGTAGGAACCGACCGAAGTTTCGGTTACGTTTCGAAACTTAACTTCGGTCCGGGCGAAACCTGAAAAAAAGGTCAAATGATTTTCTCAACTACTAAAAAACAAACAGTAAAATGTTATGAATTTTGCTTAGGAAATTTTAAGAGAAAGTTTAAAACAAGTTTCGGTTTCGGCCGAAACAAAAATTGATGCCGAAATTCGGTTTTGGTTGAAAATCTCCTTTCGATCGGCCCCTACTAGGGTTTGGAAAAACGAAAATTTTGAAAAGGTTTTTTGGTTTTTCACAGCGGAAAACCGGTAAACCGGTTTTTTTTTTCAAATGTAAATCAAGGAAAAAAAATAAAAAAATACCTAAGCAAAATTTTATAGAATTATTTTTTAATAACCCGCCCTTGCCTGCCACTCCAAATGGCTTAAATAAAATCATCGGACTGCCTGGGATCCGAGCCCAAAAAAATTATTATTACTACTATTCTGATCAAGTGCCTGCTTGAGGATTTGTTTACATTCATAGAATACAAAAAAATACATAAATTTCTCATACATTTCCTATGGGAGAAATCGTAACTTTATGAATTAATAACTCAAAATTGTAGGAATTTCGGGACCCGAGTATTTTTCCTGGACTCTCCATAACGTCCTCTACTGCAAAATTTCGGTTTCAAAATTCCAACGGAAAGTTCCAAACAGAGCGAGACAGACGGACGGATAGACCGACACTCCCTATTATTATAAAGATCTATAGATTATTTAAGTACTAGAAAAAGGAGAAAAAATATAAATAATCTATAATTTTTTTTTTTTTTTAATTTGTCCAAGCTCTTTTTCGGCATCTAAGGCCATTTAGACCCCATCTCTATTTATTTCAAATGATTGATAGCCAATTCAAATGAAATAAATTTTTTCTCGCTTGGAACGGAAGCGAACCCGAAACCCCAAGCTACTAGAAGCTATTGTAATATCTTCTCTCTGAGCCATGGATCACCTAAATTTGAATACAAGTATTAATGAAGAAAAATTAAAAAAAAACCGAATTCGTTTTTCGGGAAAACTCGTTTCTCGTTTTTGAAAATTAAAAAAACCGGTATACCGTTTCGGTTTCCACCGTGTCCAAACCCTAGCCCCTACTTAGAAGTAAAGAAGTAAAGAAAAAGGAATTCTAAAAATCATAGAATGAAACATACTTCTTCCCCTTCCATAAACAATAATCCTTCTATGCCTCTATAAAAATAAGCAAATAGTTTCAATTTTAGAATCCTAGTAAATTTGCTTAAATTTTATCCATCAAGGGGAGTGTATTTTTGTGGTCCCTCCTGACAGCCTATACCCATTTACTATGCAAATTTTAAGTGATAGTTGTTGTTTTTTTATACAAGTATTAATCTCTTCTGAACTATTAACCTGTTAACTCGATTTTTCGCATGACTCTCAGCAATAATTCACTCTTGAATTTCTCATAGAATAATTAATTCACTTTATTTATAAACAGTAGCGGTCTTTTTACTTGCAAGAGTGTCGCAGATTCATTTGTAATCAAAATAATTTTAATCTCTCTTATAAGATATACTGTATTTGATTTTTCTGACAAATTCTTATATTATACGATAAAAAAAAGTTTTGTAATTTATCTCTAAATTAAAATTAAATATACAAATTAAACACTAGGTTATTTGTTTCAAAGGTTTTGTTAATTAAAAAATTAACCCTTGATACGTATTTCGACAATTCCTTGTCATCATCAGAAGTGATTACATTCATTAGAATTTATTTATTTTAATTTACAAAATGTTTCAACGAGAACCAACGGTCGAAAGTTTAAATCTTAATTGATCTCTTTTTAAGAAATAACTTACGAAAGTTTTATTCATGCCAACTTATTAAATTTCATCAAATAATTTTTTTGCTTTAAGGCGATTAAGGAGGCAAAGCTGTTCGCATGTTTTTGCCGATAAGATGGCGTTAGGGTTATCCAAAAAGCCCAATTTACGAAAATATTACGAAAATTTACCAATAGATGGCAGGATGGGTTACGATTTAAACATTTAACCCTCCGTCGGGCGCAATATTGAGACGGACGAGTTCGGGCGAATTGTGCTTTTTTAGCAAACATCTGGGAAAAATAGGGTAGGTTTAAAATCAATTTAAGGTCTTTTGTGCGACAAATAAATTCACTTGACGGATGATAAACATCAATGTAATGGTTTCCATAAAAAAGTGCTGAAGTTCTTTCAGAAAAAGGTCTATTTATTATAAAAAGAATGACAAGATTTGGCGCAATGAGCTTATCTGATCAAAAGGTGAACAACAATTTGTAGCTTAGGTCAATTACAATCTCATTGGTAAAGTCGAATAGACAACATAAAAAAAATAAGCTACTGGTAGCGCCAAATCACAACACCGCGAAGATGCTGAAAAATTAAGCAAATTTGTTGTGTGCCTATTAGACGGAGGATTAATCTAATGTATTTGTTTAATTTTCGTTGATCTTTTAATAATGAATAGTTTATAAATATTCATATATATTAGGCTATAATAATATAGCATATATAGATATATATATGTCATTTATAACAGCATAAAAATATATAAATATAAGCTTATAAGTGATCAGATAATGCCGTAAGATAACCAGTCCAGCCACCTATTGGTAGAATGCTCGACTATTTTGACATTTTTTTAATTACAAATCATCTAAACTTACTTTAAATTTTTCTAAATTAATATGTGATTAATAATAATAATAAAAAATCCATTTTAAAATTTTTGTAACAGTTTGTTTTTCTGTATTTGCTTGATTACAGAATAATTAATTTTCCTAATTTGTTAATAATAAAGGTCATTTAAAAAATTATACCTTTCAGTTACAATAATCCCTTATGAATTTAATTAATTTAAAAAAAAAACCGCGGGGCCCACCCGGGCAATGAAAAATTGCTTAAAATATTCGTTTGTTTGTTTTTTAAGGTACGCTCAGACGGCTCCTACTCCCCCTTAATACATTGAATATAGGGTTGAATTTTTGATCCTTAATATCTGCACCATTGGACCATAGAACCATTGAATGTATGACATTGACGATATTTTTTTTACCTGCACACTCATAAATAAATTGAAAATAAAAAAAAAAATTACATTGAACTATTTTTTAGTGATAACGTTTAACAATAAAAAAAAAAAAACAATAGGCTAGCGTGACCTTGTTTGGAATCGTTTTGATCTTATTGTAAAACCTTTTTATCTTAAAAAAAGGAATATATTAACTATTTCTTCCAATTAAAATCAAATTAAAGTGCTTAATTATAAATAAATTCACAATACCTTGACTTGAATCATTATTTTCTTGAAGAGAAGAGTTAGAAAATAAATTATAACATCATAATTTAAAAGGGAAAAAGTTCTTTTTTGTGATAATGAACCTCCTAACAGGCCAATATATGTATATATATATAAAGGGAAATGAAGTTAGAACATCTCGTAGGTACGCAGGCTTGTTGCGAATTGAAGGGTTAAAGTGTATGGAGGGGATGAGAGTGCAAATGAAGTAGCTTCAGAGGAGTCAAAGAGAGCAACCGAAACGCTCTTGGCCGAGTAAACACAGCTAATGATGAATATGCAAATGGTAATGTTAATGTTAAGGCCGAGAGGTAATGTAACCTTGGCGTTAACGTTAACATTAAGCCTAAAGTTGATCCCTGAGTGTAGCCATTAAATCCGAGCGATAAATATCTACTTAACATAAGCCAAGAAAAATGACCTATTGACGCATTTAGCGAATTATAACCAAACCATTAATAAGCATAAGTGATGATATTAAAAAAAATCTGGTGTAATTGGTCGCACAGCCCACTCGGTTAGGTAGTTGTTTTCTGTGCTTGTCACACCAGATTTTTTGTGACGACATTCAAGTATTTAGTTTCCGGCCCTACTTTAGATAAAATTCAAAATGTAAAATTTCTAAATATATAATAAAAATAAATATTTTGTTACCATTTCTCCTAAGAAGTAGAAGAATAAAGTGCGCTTCAAACAATTTTGAGTGCAAAATAAGAATATAAATTCTAAAAAATAATTGATTTATGAATTTTAATCAAAATAGTTCAAGTCATTTTTGAGAAAATCGGAAAAAAACTGAAAAAGAACATCAGTAAAGTACTAATACTCTTTGACCAATTTTGTTCAAAAGCTTCGTGTTACGTTAGGGAGGTACCTAACTTAATTACCAAATTTCGAACCCCTCATTCTTGAGATATTTTCTTCACAGACTGGCTATTTTACGGGACCTCAAAACAAGTAACTCCATCAAAATCTCGACATCGAATTTTTGAAATGAATCCAATACATTCTCTATATATAGGTTGTATAGATATGCCTATATTAACATAGCCTATATAGATAGGTAAGAGAAAGTAATAAAGAGTATAAGCCGTAACTTTATATGAAAGATAGGTTCCTAAGTTTCTCCATCCCTCCCCCCCCCCCTTTAGAAAATTTAGGATATTTATAAAACGAATAATACAATAATAATTACATTGTGCCGAGCTTTTGCACAGTTAAAGTCGGAGACTGATAATTTGTCCATCCTCTAACTGTATAAGCTTACAATATTTAATTTAACTTAGTAGGGAGAAAAGGTTACATCTAAACAATAATCACTTAACATATACACACGTGTTTTAAGGAAGTAATAATACAAAATAAAAAAAAAATATGCCGGTAATTGCATTCGAGAATATTCATTATTTCGAAGGAAATACGGGAATGTTTATTATTTAGGCGACGTTCATTTTTCTAAATCAATTATTAGCCTATAAAAAAATTTCCATGTGACCATGGGCGCAAGGGCGGGTCCAGAGGTGTTTCTCGGGGGGGGGGGGGGGAATCTGGTGTGGCTCGTCGCACAGCACACTATTTTTTCTTAATTTCGGTCACTTAAAGGCTCATTCTGTACTTGTTT
This sequence comes from Euborellia annulipes, assembly GCA_023213315.1. NCBI lineage: Eukaryota > Metazoa > Arthropoda > Insecta > Dermaptera > Anisolabididae > Euborellia > Euborellia annulipes. Next base: position 26,523 of record JAKCPI010024235.1, on the reverse strand, counting down.
GCCAGAATAAATACAAATCAAATTTTTAAGTATTAATTTTTAAAATTTTACATTCTATTTTTTTTTTCGAAAAAAAAGTATTTTTTTCAAATCTCAGGGGGGTAATTACCCCCTTTACCCCCCCCCTTGTATCCGCTCTTGCATGGGCGTAACTAGGAAATTTGGCTGAGGGGCATGGGACCAGTTATCCTCCGACAAGCCTGGAAGATCCCATATTGACTCAATTTTTCTTGGGCCGGGGAGCTTTCTGGGGGGGGGGGGGGTCACGTCACGTGTGTTCTGGGGGTACAATCCTGATTTGAATGCCATAGTCCCCTCTGAGCTTATTAACATCTTATTTAACAAAAACTTCTGAAAGAAAAAAGTTATTGATTAAAAAATTGTCTTATTAGTTAGTGTAAATTGACATTAAGAGAAATTAAATTTCTCTTTTCAAACTTTGGTTGCCTACACATTTCGATTCGGATCGTTTAATTTTCATTTGAGTACAAACCTGGCATTGGGATGAAACTTTTTACTCTACAAAGGAACAACACAACAACTGGTGCCGTCCTGGACCAATGGGATCTTGCTCAGGTTTATTTAACAATAGGATTCTGAACCGAAAACCTTTGCGTTGAAGAGAATGAGAGAAAGAGGGAGAGAGGGAGAGACATGCACCCACTCAGTATATTCACGGAAACAATCCTCAACTTTAGAACTCAATGCTTTTGTTCAAGTTGTGACATGAATTTTGTTCTCTCTTGAGTTTTTCACCGAAATTTCCATTATTAGAAATGGACTTGAATGCTAACAAACCAACTCTTCTAAGGAGCATTCAAAAAATTTACTGATTATTTTTAATCTATTCAAATTTCTCCCTTGAAATAATTTTTTGTTTTTAATTCTTTTTACTTTCTCTTACCTCTATATATGATAATATATAAAGAGAGAAAGTATTGGTTTCAAGTCAAAAATTCGATGTTGAGATTTTGATGGATATACACGTTTGAGGTCCCTGAGTCCAAAAAAGTGGTGTTCGCGACATGGTCTGTCTGTGTGTCTGTGAACAAAATATCTCAAGAACGAAAAGAGCTAGAAAGTTGAAATTTTATATTTAAGTTAGGCACCCTCCTGGGAAGTGACACGAAACTTTTGAACAAAATCGACCAAAGAGTACTAGTACTTTACTGATGCACTTTTTCAATTTTTTTTCGATTTTCTCGAAATTCGCTTCAACGGATTTGTTTAAAATTCAAAAATCAATTATTTTTTCGATTCTCTTTAAAATGTATATTCTCATTTTGCCATTGAAATCTTCTGAAGACCACTTTACTCTTGTACTTCATAGGAAAGATAGGAGAAATGGTTGCTATAGTAACAAAATATAAATATTTCCCCATACTTATAAATTTTACATCTTGAAATTCGAATATACCGTACTGTCGGGAACTAAATATATCTCGACACAAAAAAATCTGGTGTGACAAACACAGTACACAACTTTCTCTTGCCGAAGGCTAAATGTACACAAAGCTGAAATTTTATATAATAACAATCAAATGTATTCATAACTTATCTTATGAAATTATGGAAAATTAGTTAAGATCCTCTTGGCCTAAAAGTTAGTTAATGAGGTGAGACTTGAGATTTAAATTTAAAGAAAAAAGACAATATCTCTTAAACTGATAGAATGCCTTTTTTTTAAAGAGAGTTGAAAAATCCTTTTACTTATATTCTATCAATGGATCTAAAAAGAAAAGGAAAAAAAAAAAAACTCGGAGGGCAAGAGCCCTCAAAATCGATCCCGGGCCAAAAGATGATTAATAATATTTGCAAGGTGTCGGAATGAATCTGTGGGCTCCTGTAAGTTGATTCATAGCGAAACTTGAGTCACGTGAGGCATTACTCAAAAGGCCATTGACAAATCGCAGGAGATCTGTCTGTATCAACGACACGAGAAATGGATGACCCCACACCACGAAACGCTATCTGGCCATCTATCTACCCACCTACCTGAATCCGGCCACAAAACATTCATGACAAGAAAAGAAAATAATCAGAGCTGTCTCCGAAAGGGAAGATATCTTCTTTATTCACTTATTCATATGTGTAAAAGTATCAGGTCATTTATATTATGAAATTAATTGAATTAATACATGTATTATAATTATTGAGTATGCATGATTATTATCTCCGGTCCTTCTGAATGACTGTCACTTCCATTTATAACCACTAAATTCAAGTTAATTATTAAATTAAAGGAAGGAGCCTAAAAAAAGCCTTCAGATCTCAAAAATACTAATGATATCCAGCTTTTAAGATGTCATTTTCACACAACCAAGGGTGCATTCAGAGGAGTTTTTCGGGGGGGGGGGGGGAGGGGATTTGGTGTGACTGATCGCACATCAAATAAATTTCTCTTACTTTCGGTAATTTAAAGGTGCATTCTGTACTTGTTTACCAGACTATATATACAAATCAAATTTTTAAGTATTAAGGTAATGGATATGGAGAAAATATACACCAGCGAGTTGCTTTCCACAATTAAAATAATTTAAAATAATAATTTAATTGTGGAAAGCAACTCGCTGGTGTATATTTTCTCCATATCCATTACCTCAACGATTTGTCCCAGCAAAATTTTAACTTCTACTTTTAAGTATTAATTTAAAAAAAAAATTTTTTAAAAATAAAATTTAATTTTAATCAAGACTAAATCTAAAATTAATTAGGAAGTATAACTCAAAATTACGAGATTATAAAAAATAAAATAGAATATTTCTTTCATGAAAAATAAACAGCATGTATTTTTTTATTTAAAGTCTTTCGGCATCTATGGTCATTTAGACCCCGTCCCTATTTATTTAAATTGATTGGTAATCAATTCAATTTAAATAAATTTTTGTCACATAGAACGGGATGTGAACCCGCGACTCTTGTTACCGCTAACCGCAACACCAAGGCCCGGGGGCCACCAGGTACCATATTTATACTATAGGCCTAGACTTAAAATGCGAAACTTTTACTCAAAATCCACATTCACGTTAGGAAGTATAACTTGACAAAATATGTTCAAATATTTTTCATTGAGTAGAGTTTTAAAATCTGCTATAGCCCTTGGACCATAGCTCAGTGGTGGTAGGGATCAAGGATGCGACAAAAATTTATTTCAATTGGATTGGTAGCCAATCCAATTGAAATAAATAGAGACGGGGTCTAAATGGCCTTAGATGCCAAAAAAAGGCTTTAAATAAAAAAAATATCTGCAATAAATGTGTTTAGTCTAATAGCGTCGACAGCATCCTTTTTCTTGTTCCAGGCTAACGTCAAGCTCAAGGAAATCCAAATTTTTTGGTCTCCTTCACTAGCCCAATCGAGATGGAGTGCAGCGATTCGTAATGCTGACCATTCTCTACAATTTGTCACTTCAAAAATTAAATTCATATATAATTTTGGAATAACTCAATTCAAGGCACAGTAAATTTTTTATTGCGGAAAAAATATATTTTTTTTTTTTAAGTTCATATCTCGATAGCTTCTGTATAATTTCGTAAGAGTGAAAAGGCATTAAGAATATGTTTGATTATTTCTTATATAAAAGAAAATGCACAAGTATTAACAAAATAAATAAATAAATTGCAAAAAAAAAAAAAAAGAAAGAAGAAATTAGCGAAATGTTTTATGTTCGTCTGAAGTTGTAAATAGAAAACAAGCTTATTATACACCAGTAGCCTGAGACAATGTGCACTCTGATCGCTTTGGAGTTTCGCTGATGGAAATGGGCTATAAACTATTACCGAATGCAAGATAAGGCACGCTTCGGAAATTGTCGGTATAGACATCCAGCCAGCCACCTTTACTGCCAAGGCTAAAGAATTATGGCCAGGGTTCTGAATGGAACCATTGAGCCTAATCTAAACAAGCTCCCTTGTCGTAATAACTTTTTCTAAAGCAATATTTAAACAGAGAGCAAATGTCCTTTGAGGATAATAATTATTGTTTGTTTTCATCATTCATTTATCAATTAATTCGATTTTAAAAGATTAATTTCAAGAATATAATTACGTATTTATTACGTATTATTACGTTTTTTTTTTTTTACATAGTAACCTAATCAATTCTATGGAGAGAAAAAAAAATCTTGTAGCACAATACATAACTTATTTCCAATTTATTAAAGACTTTTCGACTACATTTTAAATAAATACGTATGTTAATATTAAATCTTTTAAATGATCTATAATAATAGACCTAATAATAATAATAATAATGATAAATTTTAAATTTAATTGAAATTAAATGAAAACGGGGTCTAAATAGCCAATTATATGCACATACAGTCTGTGCAAATAGCCAATTATATGCACATACAGTATGTGCAAATAGCTAATTGCTTGCACATACAGTATGTGCAAATAGCCACATCCAAAAAGAAACATCTCTTACTTGCTCTAACTAAAGGATTGTCCATCTTATATGATTATTTTCAAATTTTTCGCTTCTTAAGACCACTCCGAGCGTAAAAAACAAATTAAAATAATGACTTCTATACAATGACCTTTTCTTCTCATTAACAAAAAGTTCGAAATTCCTTTATGATAGCTCGTCTCTTCTTTTCCTGCAATTATTTTATTTCATTGATAAAATAATGCTCACAAAGCAAATTTTATACCGTCTTAGTTGAAATGCAAAAAGAAATGATCTAATAAACGACAAAAGATGATTTTGACTTTCAATTATAAAAGCAATTATAAATTTTGGAATATCAAAATGACTAAAAACCTAATAATGATTAAAAGAAGAGTCTCAGATTTTTTTTTCAATAATAATAATAATTATAACAGCCACTTTACCATTTCACAAATAATAATAATTATTTATTATTTTTTACTACTCTTTCTAAAGTATTCAGTTTAAAAAAAAAAACTTTCTTTCCTCTCATCATCTGTTAAATAATCAAGATAATAATGATAATTTTGATTTCTCTCTTATTCTTTACGTGGCGTTAAACTCGAATGAATCGAATGTCCACCTTAAAATACTCCATTCCAAGTATCGTTTCCTGTTTTTGCTTCGTTAACTTTTTTTTATTTCTTTATTTTTACTTTTTTTCTTAATAACTTAAAAAAAAAACTTATTTGAATTTTATTTATAATTAATTATCCTCTAATACACTACTTTAAAATAAATATACAATAGATATTCTATTAATGAATCTTACTAATTACTTTCGTTTTTTTAATTAATTGTTATTTCTTTTGTTACAGGTAATGAATACTTCATTTTCCTGATAGTAACTTGTAAGTTTATTCTTTTAAATACGATTTTTTGATGTTTTAAACTCTTTATTCAATTAATTGCAATCAGGGGCGTATTTAGTAATTTGCCACCTCTAGGCAGTGGACTCTTACCACCCCCCCCTCCGCTTCAACCACCCCTACACGAGAAACACCCTAACAGGCCTGTGGACGTCTGATTACAGTTTCATTTTTTTTTTTTTTTTTTAAATAAATAAATAATATTTTTTAATCTAAAAGCTACTTTTAAGACACCACTTCCGAAAGCTAAGCATTTTGGTTGCCTATGCTCAAGGCACTATCGAGCACATCACTTGTGGCTTTGTCTTTACTGACCCCGAACCGCAGGACTTGGCAAGGAATAATAAGTAGATAAAATTTAAAATTGAACACAATATTTCTCACTCTATTGTATTTTTATTTATTTATTTATTTATTGAATTTAGGGAGGGGGGGGGGGTGATCCTAGTAGTAAGATTACTGACAGCCAAGAATAAAATATATTTTTTATTTCTTTTAATAATCGTTTAATAATAATAAAATAACTTAAATAATAATAATGAATTTGACAATTTAAGAAGCGACAAGCGATCAGAAAAATTCTCGATAAAGTGAAATGCAAATGTTTCTATTTCATCCTTAACTGTTTCTACCATCTAAATTTGAAGATTTTATTATTATATTTTTTATCGATACGTACTGTATACGCCTCAGGAGGCGAATTTGAATAAAATTTTCATTTCCTTAGTCTTCTTAGCAAAACGCTTCTTCTTTAATCTGTTAAATAAAACAAAATATACTCTATAATTTAGAGATAGATATATTTTTTTTATTAAATATTGTAATTTTAAATCTTGGTCCTTTTTTCATCTATACTTAAGTATAATTAAACGATTCTTAATATTTAAATAACTAATTAAAAAGGATTTATTTTTTTTTCTAATATTTTCCCTAAATCCGGCATAATTCTCTTAGCTAATATTTGAAAACCTAAGAGATAAATGTCTCTCGCTGCCCACCCTCTCTACTTTTTTTTTTTAAATTAGTCTTTTTTTCTCTCTTGTTTATTTTATGAGATGCTCAATCAAAAGAAAATTTAAAAAAACGAATCGTAGAAGAGTTAGTTTGTTTGAGAGGAAAAAATCCGGCTTTTGATTCTTGCTTTTATGGAATTGTCTGTCCATCTAAGGCGAATCAGGAACAAGACACGTCCCTCTTTTAAACAACCTATTTTTAGTCTCTTGTCACAAATGCAATGTTAATTGGCTTTAAATATTTTCTTTTGCTTCATTCACTCGGAAGTTGTCCATACTCTTTTTTTTTTTTATTTTTGATTCTCCTTTTAAAAACCCATCCAACTAAGAATGGTATTCTATTTATTTAAATCTCCCATATAAGATATTTCATATATCAATCTTCCTTTACAGTCAGCTCCCATTAAAATTCAACCCAAAGCTCGTCTCCTTAAATTATATACTATATTAAAATTTGATGTGCCCCCGGGCTTGGTGTAGTAGGTAGCGTGCCTACATTCTATACCGAACGTCGCGGATTCGGCCCCCAGGCAGCCCGATGATTTTATTGTTTAAAAAAAAAGAAAATTGATGTAATTTCAATACTTATTTAAGTCTAGCAATTTCATTTTATTTTTCTAATTTTTAAGTAAAAGAGAGTTAGTTGTAACAAGGGGTATAGGGTTCATACCTTCATGCGAAAAAATAGAAAAAAAAAATTATTTGGGGAAAAATTCTACTACTTCCAAAAATTTTTTTGAATTACGGTCCTGAAATAAATTTTGTTTTTTATTTATATTTAGTTAAGCATCTATGTACGTAGCTTCTTGTTTTTTTTTTTGTTTTTTTTTTTTTATTTAACCATAAAAGTACTGTCAAAAAAAATCACCTATCCCAGATATTATTGACTTTGTTTACCTATATTTGTTCTTTTTATTTTTCATTATTTGTTTTTTATGCTTTTTATTTCTAATGAACAAATATTTGTTGATCCTATACGCTGTTATGAAAACAATACAGTACATAATATTTTGTTTTCCAAGTGATAAAGAGAAGAAAATTCCCATTTAAAGAATTTCGATTAATAAACAATTAAAATTACAAGTTTTTTTTTTTTCTGTTTCCGTTCAATAATTTTAATTGATCATGAGCCACAATTATTTTGATATTATTGATAGTACTGTAATCCTGGTTTCCGTTTGCATATTTCAAACCTGATTAACTTTGTTCAATGAATAATGAATTAATCGTATAATTTAATTACTATTTACCGTACTTTGTTTTATAAATAAATTGAAATTGTTTTTCAAAAATTTAAATCCTTTTCTCATATGCTTTACTCACTTCACCATAAAATTTAGATTAAGGGGTGGAATTTTTTAAATTAATATTAATAAGTTTTTTTTTTGGGGGGGATTTATCCATTTCATTAAATCGTATTGTCTGACCCGTTGTCGTTTATTTAGCCGCGAAAACTCATGCATATGATCGTGTTCTGTCTCTTTAAACCTCTATTTCTAATAGAATTGAAATTGATATTATTTATTTCATGCCACTTCCCGTGTATTCATTCATATTACATACTAAATAAGTGAAACTTCTCTATACCAAGGGTCGCGGGTTCGGATCCAAGGCAGTCCGATGATTTTATTTAAGCCATTTGGATACCAAAAGAATGCCTGGAGGGCAAATCACTCAGGGGCTCACTTCTAGTGAGTACGTGGATGGCGACCACGAGTCACCCGAGCTAAGGCTGGCATTTCTTTCCTTTATGTCAGCCTTTTTTCCCATTTTATTATCAAGCGTCAAGTCAAGACGGCTTGGCTTGATTTTCCCTCGGTCTCATTTTTTTATAAGTTAATTTTGCCGACCCCACATAAGGCCAAGATAGAAGAAGAAGAAGTCGAGAGGGCAAATAAAAAAAAAATAATAATATTTCAACACGCATTCATATCTACTGCTGGATATTTAAAAAGAAATTGTGTTGAAAAAATTCTTTTTTTCAATTATTTTTATTAAAACCCTACGTAAAAAAGCAAGAAGATGAAGTTTTGGAAGTATGTATGCAAAGATAAATATTTTTGTTTCAGAGATAACGGCAGAAAGTCTCTTTAAAATTGCGACTCCTCCGTTTTTTTTTTTTTTTTTTTTTACATTTTTTTTTATCGCCCCAAGGGTTTATAAAATCCATCCTGTACCCGGTTATTGATTCAATAGGTTGGGTCAAAGAAAGTAAGTATCAAACCGGTAAAAAAAACAAAAAAAAAAAAACAGGATGTGATGTCTAGCAGAGTACTTTTCCAGCATATCGGGACACTAGCCCCTGGGGTATTTTGAAGTTGTGGGTTGATGTTTTCGGGATGCTAGACGAGGATGAGAATTGAACGTAGGCGGGGGCGGGGGCTGGAACTCACGATTTACAATTGCCGTGAATTGTGGTCGATCGTCCACCTGCTAGTCTCGATCTGGAAACACACAAATGTCCGGTGTGTGTTGTTTCCTGAAATTGCACGGAATATTGCTCTTGTTGTTGTTTTATGGGTGATATCAAAACATTGGATCATTTATTTACATACAATGATTTCAAACTCACCACTCAATTTCCATTTTAATTGCTTTCTCTTTTTTTTTTTAATTATTAATTTTTAGCATATGTTTATAAATTGATAAGATCATTCAATTTAAAAAAAAAAAGTACTAAGAAAATAATAACTGCAAAAGTAAACTAACCCCCTAATATTTATCTACGGGTATTCAATTAAAATCAATATCAGAGCTTATTTGTTGAATGCCAATACCTTTAAACTCTGGGCAAATTTAATTATTTATTAATTGAGATAAATGTTATCTAGCATTCTTTGTTTATATCAATATTTGATTTTTATTCATTATACAATAGAATATTTATAAGTTTTTTTATAAAACAAGAAAATTACAATACTTAACACTTTACCCTTGATTTTCTTGTTAGTTTTTTGTTTTATATATTGAATCAGGCCTGTATCTTGTATATTTTTTATTATTTCTTAGCGTTAAAAATTTTAAATATATCTCTCTATACAACTTTCGTTTCTTGATGGCTGGATTAAGAGTGCGATCGGCACTCGAAACGTCGCCTTGTCTGCCCATTTCCTAATATATCTCTCTATATATTTTTTTTAATTTATTTATTTATTTTTTCGAATTTCTAGGTTAAAATTCTTATAACCCCTCCTGGATTCTACCTTGTATAAAGTCATTTGATGTCATCCTGGTAACGACATAGCTGGTATTTTGCAAAGTTACTTTTATTTAAAAAAAATAATATTTTCTTTCATTATTAATCAATTTACTTATATTTCAAGTACTGGTGCCTTTGACCTGTGGTTCAGAGCTAATGCTAGAATAGCCTCACTATATGTGATAAATCATAATTTATAATTAATAACGGCTCAGAGATAGAGCATTAGCTTCTGGTAGCAAGGCCAAGGGTTCGCATCCCGTCTCATGCGACAAATTGGATTGGCTACCATTTCGGCTTTAAACTAATTTGTCACTAGAACTGCTTCGTATACGACGTATATAAACTATTAAAAAATACAAGTATTTTATCCTTTAGGTGCCAAAAAAGACCTTAAAACAAATATTAAAAATAATCTCCACACTTTGAGGTGTGATACTCTCGAAAAATGGACTGAAGATGGAACTACCGAAACTGCCTCCAATATTCGGAGTACCGTATGCTGCTTATTTCCTGGCTGCCTGCTCTTTCTATTGTTAAAATATAACAGCCAACTTTGTTAACTACACTATTTATTTATTTATTTATTTAAGAACATCTACTTTATAGATGTTGTTCTATTAATATTTGCAAAGAGGATGAGAGAGAAATGGATAAAGATGCAGGGACCCCTATTGCTCAAGACTCTGGCAAAGACATTTCTATTTCTTTCAAACAAGTTCACATCGGTCTCATTAGCAACCTCGTTGACGAATCTCAAGTTTATAAGTTTGTACTTGTAACATTTATACTGTGAAAAGAGGACCATATTTCTAAGAATATGTAGGCACAAGTTTTCCTATCTCTTCCAGCAAATTACTGTCATCAATATGACCATTCAACATGCCATGGAGTTGGAGGAGGGACTCCGCAAGTAACTCAAGTTGGTCGAGAGTTAAGAAATGCGTCCAAGTGACCACTCCAAATGAGACCCCCTTACTTTATAACACTTCTCATTAAGGACTTATTCAAGTTTTTGACTGCATACTGGTCCTTTATATACCCGGAGGGAGAGTCTTCTAATTAACCCACGTCGTTTGAGAGATGAATTTTTGGTGATCCCAAAATATCTTTTAAATCGTAATCCTCAAGTCCTTCAGTCACGGTCTACAATTTTTCTCTTTCTGAGTCAATTCTTTTCCAATTTATCAATTCTTTTAACGAGTTTTACATAATTTACGAAATTCATTATCGAAATCGTTTATTGATTCCAATTCTCCCACCACCTTCGCTTCTATTTTGGGCCTAAATCACTTAAATGTAATTTGAATCTAAGATTATTCGTTAGTTGACAATGAATTATTATTAAAATCATCATCGTTTATTTTTTCAAATATATTTAGATAGATATAGGACGGTCATCAATTATACTCATTTTAATCTTATTAAATGATATTAAATTTCATTGGAGACACTTTAAGCTCTCTTTATTTATTCACCTTCTTTGAGGACGCACCTTAAATATACATTAATTTACATAATATTTTTTTTCTAATAACTTAAAATTTTTACTGTTTTTTAGAATTTCTTTTTTGTTTGCTTCCCTTCAAGTGATGATTTTCATACCTTATGTACTTTTGTACATATATGTGCAAACAATCGATTTCTATAGCAATAAAATTTTATTTTTTATAATGTCATTAAAAGATTTCCCTTAATTTCGTACTTATTTTTTAAAGCCCTTAAAAATCCGTTTTAAGGATATTAACTACAAACGAAAATTCATTTCAACACCCCCAATGATTTTTTCATTCTCTTTTTTTTTTATTTATACGAGGGGAATGATAAAAGTTCAAAAGGTGAAATTTTCAAATAACCTTTCCTTCCTCGAATCTATTTGCAAAGTTACGTATCGGTATTTATTTACCGAGATGTTACTTAGACAGTGACACACCCTCTGGCAACTAAAGATATTTCAAAAGATCCCAATAAAAAAAAAAAGTAAATAAAGAACAGCATATTCATATATTTCGATATATGAGAAAATTATTTTTACCTCCTTCCCCCTCCCCAAAAAAAATATAACTACCAGGGATAACCTGTGTGTGTGTGTGTGTCTGCATGTGTGTCTGTGGTAATTGTTTTCGTCAAAGAAAACTCAAATATTATTCATTCAATTTTTTTGAAATTTTGCACACATAAACTAGGTGTAAAGGCAAAGAACTGAAAAGCTTTTGGTAAACATCGGACCATTAGAGGGCGCTCGGGGGGGACAATATTTTTTCTTGAATAGTGGGTGGGCAAAGTTGTGCGCTCGGCTTAGCCCGACAACTTATTTTAATCCGGAATAAATAAACCCACCCCTCCTGAGAGCCATGAGACAAATTTATTAAAATGCAAAATAATTATTAAATTATTGTGAATTTATTAAATTAAACTTTATTTGTATCCCTAATAATTATTACTATTCCAGGGCACTAGTGGTCCCAAAGGGGATAAATAATACAAATATTATTTTAATCATACAAAAGTTTTTTTTTTTTTTTGTAGTTGTTGATACGATCATATTAAATAAAAATTCTTCTTTTGGATTAAAATATGCTTTATTTGTATAAAATACTACGTTTCGGTCATTTATACTGTTGCCTTCTTCAGGTATAAATTCAGAAACAATCATAATACCACAGAGGCCACATAATGAGTGGCCGAAATTTTATATTAGATTATATATTTCATTTACTAGGTAGACCTATATATATTTTATATATTTATATATGCCCTGGAATAGTAATTATACAAATAAACACAGTTTAAACCAAAACTAGAATTTTTATTGAATGTTTTTTTTTAATGCTAATAATAATTATTTATTATCCTCCCCTCTTCTTGAATGTGCCACTGCCTCTCGCTTTTCCTATATGTACAATAAATTTCCTGCCCCTTTACTCATTTATAAATATTCCACTAATAATAATTATTATATAATTAATTTGCTATTTTAATTTCAAATATTCACAAATTGTATAATCGGATTTTTCCACGAAAACAATACTTTATATTTTTGTTTATAATAAAATAAAATAAAAATTGCGAATATCCTATTCTTACGTATGCATTCTAATTCAATTGGATACTCGTTGATTTCCCATTGCAATATAATAAATTTTTGCAATCTAAGGATGACCCTGCTTAAATTGCACAATACATAAATATTTTTCTACCAACAACTTTACAAATAGTAAACATCTATTCTTCCCAGAGTCGTTTTTATTTATATCCTCTTTTGAATATATAAAAGAATTCTTATTATGCTCAATAAAAATAAATTGATCTGAGAAAAAGGCATTAAAATGATTTTGATATTAAAAGAAAAAAAAATCATCATCATCATCATTATCTACTCCACTTTTTTTTTAAAGGTATATTAGAAAGTGATTAGAATTTCAAGATCATTTTTTTTTTTTACTTTTTGAAATACGATTTAGACGGTACGTGCGATTCGTTTTTGGCGAAAATGACCTTTTGGCAATATCCACGTAAAAGAGTTTTTATACTCAAGTTAAAGTTTGTTGCCAGGAGAAAAAAAAAAAAAAAAAAACGACCATCAAGTTCGAATTGGGTCGAATACGATTCCGAAATGCAGCAATGCAGATTGAACCTCACGTTTCGTTTGCATAGAGGAGAAAACTTTCTTTTGACAACTTCTAAGGCAGCCTCTACCTTTGGCCTTTTGCTATTTTCAGACTAGACTTTTTATTTGCAATTAATTTTTCATATAACACTTTTAAGTGATTATATTTATTTAATTTTCGATTTCACTTTCGGAAACATCTCTTTGAATATTTATTTATTTATTAGATATTTTTTTGAATGACTCTTTTTAAAATAAAATATTTGATGACTTTGACAATTTATTTAACAGTTTAAGATTAATTGCAAATATTTATTTACAAAGGTATTTATTTATTTATTTTATCTGCTTTCCAAATATAAAAATTTTATTCCCTAGATGAAAATTTCTTTATGAAAGAACGTTTCTATTCTCGTTATTCTATTTAAAATTTCTTTATTATTATAAGGCAGGACAAATAAGTGTTCGGTGTATCTTGTATCAGGGTCATACCTTGAATTTTTTTTAGGGGAGGGAGGAGACTCGGACGTGCCTCCCTCTCTTCCCAAAAGAATATAAAATATCTGATTGCGTATAAATTATTAAGAATATACCTGGTATTGATATTTTTGTTTATGTATTTATTATTTTTTGGGGTTTATGGGGGGGGGACGTTTGAACCCCATCTCCCCTAAAATATTAACATCAGTCAAAGAGCTTAATTAGAATTCTTTTTTCAAGATAATTGGGTCGTTTCCCGACTTCAGCGATAAAATTTATTTAAATTATATATATACCAGCAATTAATAAATGCTCTCTGATGCCATAAAAAACAAAAACAATCTATAAATTGTATTATTGTAATGATTTAAATATGATTACAATTTTAGTTGTGCAGCCAGTTAATAATAAAATTCTATATACCGGCATTTTCATTGACGTTTTGAAAGCATTACTCTCCAATCTTCATGACTTATGTTTAGCCTTCGAAATGTATTTAATAATAAATTACGTTAATTCATTTAAGTATTGAAATGTATTAGCGATGCATTTGTCTGATTTGTATGCATTTCTACTTGACAATTTTCTTTTTTCTTTTTTTTTACTTGTTTAAGTTCTTTTTCGACATCTAAGGCTGCTTAGACCCCATCCCTATTTATTTCATTTGGTAGTTTATTTTATCAATTCAAATTAAATATATTTTTCTCGCTTGGGACGAGAAGCGATCCCGGGACCCTAGGCACGAGAAGCTAATGTCATCTCTCTGAGCCACTGGTCACGGGCCTTTATAACTTTTCAATACTATAATTTCTTAACCCTTAAAGTGTCGTTTTCGAAACGCCTCCACTCCGGTTTAGAATGAGAATTCACTCACAAGTCCAGCAAATTTATATTTGGATGTGATTAAATTCAACAAATCTGATCAATTTCCTAATCTTTTCGGAATGTGAAGAAGTTTCACTTCTTCTATAAATACACGCTCTTTTTTTCTTTACTCCCCGCATCGTTCTTCCTTTCATAACTTCTCTTTAGTCGATTCTATAGTATCCTAATAAATTACCCTCAGGCCTGCTATATTTTGTTTCTCCCCTCTATATTGTTTTGCTTTTTAGATAGTCTATAGTAGAAGTTACGGTAAAAGGAAGAAGAAAAAAAAAATAATAACGAACGATACTCTCGTTGAATTCACCTGCAAAAATACATCTATGAATTTATGTATTTTTTTTCTAGAAACATTAATTTAAAATTAAACGCCCCATATAACAAAAGCATCCGGCTATTCTTCATTTAATTATACTATTCACAGTGGCAAACCTTTTTTTTTTTTTTTTTTTAAAGCTCAACTCTTTTTGTTTGCCCGATCTAATCCATTCGAAAATTTGTGACTCGTTTTATTTTTTATGTGACTTGCGTTGTTTTTTTTTTTTTTTTTTTTTTGTTTTTTTTTGGACTTAGGCCTATTCATATAATTCGCACTGAATTTATTAGGCATTTTTCAAGATTATTTACACCCATTGACGAACAAACATTTCATTTCAGAATAGTAATATTTTATACTTCTAAATTACGATTCAAATAGAGAATAAATAATTGACAACGAAGTTGCAAAACTTTTCTGCAAAAATAAAAGGAAGCATTTTAAGGGGGTTCAGGAACGACATCTAAACGTACTTTAAAAAAACTAGACTATTATAAGGAATTTTTCATTGCGGTTTTTTTTTTAATGAATTAAATTCATAAGATATTATTGGGACATCGAGCTATAATTTTTTTAATGACTTATTAAAAAATTATCGTAATTAATTTTTTTGTTATCAAGTAAATACAAAAAAACAATCTCTCCCAATAATTTTTAATTTTTTTAAATTTAAAAATCTGGTGTACTGGCGCACAGCACACAACTTTCTCTTACCTTCGGTAATCGAAAGTTGTGTACTGTGCTTGTCACACCAGATTTTTGTGTCGACATATATTTAGTTCCCGACAGTACGGAACATTTGAATTCAGATGTAAAATTTATAAGTATGGGAAAATATTTATATTTTGTTACCATGGCAACCATTTCTCATATCTTCCCTATGAAATACAAGAGTAAAGTGGTCTTCAGAAGATTTCAATCGCAAAATGAGAATATACATTTGAAAGAGCATCTAAAAAATAATTGATTTTTGAATTTAAAAAAAAATCGTTGGAGCAAATTTTGAGAAAATCGAAAAAAACTGAAAAAGTACATCAGTAAAGTACTAGTAATCTTTGGCCGATTTTGATTAAAAGCTTATTTTTCCGGTCCCGGGGGTGTTTAAGTTAAATATAGAATTTCATCCTCGTAGCTCAATTCCTTCATGCTTAAAATTGAACACAGACACACCCACCCACCCACCCACCCACACACCCACCCACCCACCCACCCACCCACACACAGACAGACCATGTCGCGAAAACCACTTTTTTGGATTCAGGGGACCTCAAAACGTGAAGATCCATCAAAATCTCGACATCGAATTTTTGACATGAACCAATACTTTCTCTCTATATATATTTACATATATACATAGTTAAGAGAAAGTAAAAATGAATTTATTTTTATTAATAATCACATATTAATTAAGAAATTTTTAAAATAAGCTTAGATGATTTATTTAAAAACCAACTGTCAAATTAGTTCAGCATTCTTGCAATAGATGGCAGGCTAGTCTAACAGCTGATTTTCTTTTGGCCTATATCTGGCCTATATTTATATATTTTTATGCTTTTATAAAAGATACATAATATATAATAACATTTAAAAAGTATTTATTGTTAAAAGATCAATGAAAATCAACAAAATGCATTAAATATTATTAGCTACCATTCTGACATCTCTTGGCAAATTTTTGAATTACTTGATTTTTGGACATACTTTTTATGACACACTACGCTATCTTATCGGGAAAAACATGCGTAACCACTTCGCTCCCTAGGCCCCTTAAAGAGATTAAATAAAATGTCTGAGTTACTCCAACTTAGTCTCTATTTTATTTTTTATTTTTTTTTTAAGATAAATCTCATTCCACTCTACTGACTGTTATGAAATTTAGTTCAGATCTTGGGACAAACGTCTTAATTATTACCACTGACATTGTGAGTGTCAAAAGATTTAGTCAAGAGTAGCTGAGAAAATCGTGGTTGTTATTAAATAAATATTTTCCATCCGATTCGCTTCTTCTTACGATTACCTTATTAATTTAAAAAGTTTCATCCTTATCCAATGAGTGATTCTAAAGATATAACCAAATTAAAAAGCTATACACACGCATATTAAGATTTGTTTTAAATTTCTGGTGTCCTAATTCATCCTTATTTGTTAAGTGGTTCAATAAGCAAAAGCTAAAGACATACCACATACTCATATTAAGATGTTTTTGCATTTATTGAGTTCTTCTCAAGGAGATGATTTCTTAGGGTGATCAAAACGGATTCATTCTAAAAAGAAGTTATAAATATTTTAAAATATTATATAAGATTAGAAATTATTTATTATGATAAACTAAGAAGCAGTGAGACAATATTAAGTCGCCCCAGAGTCAAACTGGCTTTAGAGCCCTGCGCGTAGGCAACCATTTACGGAGATCAGTCTATACAGTTGCCTTAAAATTGGCATTCCCCCTGCAATTCTATAAAGTCTATTAAAATTAGAAACCATAATTTAATTTGGGATATAGTGAATTGTTCTGATTTTAAAAATGTAGCTTCCTTGAGGTATAAAAACGTGAAAAAATACATAAAATATTTCAGGTAGCAATTGCGTCAATAATTAAAATTAATTATCTGGCTACGAATTCGTTTCTTAACCATAACTTTTCTATTATTATTATTTATTCATAGGATCGATCTGCTTTTGGTAAATAATTTCATCTTTGAAATATCATGACATTTTTATTTTTTATTTTTTATTAATCTAATTTATTTAAATTTAAAATATTTTTTTTTCACATTTGGGGGTGGGGCGCAAATGAACTCTCAAATGCCGTCCCTATCTCTTATGGGCTCAAACGTAGAGGTAGTAATAATAAAATAAAATTTTTCACAATCATCTCTCCGTAAAATTTAAAAAAAAAAATTCTGAAGAAGGCAGAAAAAAATCGATAAATTTATTTATTTATTTTTTTTTTTGCTTACTTATAACATTGGCGTGAATATTTAATTTTATTTAAATTAAAATAATTAATATGCAAGATGTCGTCCTTTAAATTTCTAAGGCTTAGACAAAGGACAAAGAGTCCTTATTTGAATATTTAGTATTATTTAGCAAAGGGCTCGAAGCTCCCTCCCTCAAAACTTGAGGGAAATTTATCTACTTAAACATAAAATCTAATATATAGTAGAAACTGGTAAAGTACAATTTACATTCTTTAATATTGTATATTTATCCCCTCCGGAATTAAAAATAGATAACTTAATTAAAGTACGTAAAATATTTTTATCTAATAAATTTCGTTGCTCTTTATTTTATTCTCTTTATAAACTAAATGTTACTCTCTCTTTTAAAGGATTTTCATGTCTGATTTAAAAAAAAATCATATAACGATTTATGGAAGGAAATAGTTACCCCCTTTCAATTGTTTTTTTGTTTTCATTTAAGATGGCTGCCGTTATCCCGTTGTAAATTTCAATGGCTTCTCTGGGACAACATGTCTTCTTTCTCTCACATCCCCTTTTTTTTCCTCTTTCCTCTTTTTTTCCATTTCTATCACCCAAAACAAAGCTCTAGAACAAAGAATGCCAATTGGTCTCTTGGTGTTCTGGGGTATGTTACATCCAAAGGGGGTGATGGGAGAACACGGAAGTTGTTTTTTTCAAAATTTATTACTTAGTAATGGTAGGAAATATACCATTTAAAAAAATTATTTTCGAACTTGAATTTTTTCTCAAAATGTTACAAGCTGATTCATTTGTTATTGAATTTTGTTTCGCTATTCATTTATGGCGTTTTTCAGAACCACTTGACCACACTAGAAACTGAAAATTATATTTAAAAATTCCATAATGTTTAATGATTTTAAAAAATTTTTTTTTAGTATTTTTTGGCATCTGAGTCAGAGGCGTATCTAGCCCTAGATGGGCAAAATTTGTTTGGGGGGCTATTTCCTAACTACGGCGAAGCCCAAATGGAAGGTAAAATTTTTTACAAAGAAACATAAGCACTCGTATTAAATAAAATAAAAATATTTTTTGAGTATTACGTATTATTTACAATAATTGCTCCTAGGAGCTAGTTAGCAGGATGAATTAAAAAATATCATTTAAACAAATGAGCCGGGACGAGAACTAACCAATGGCACTGAGGCAATAACTTTACCTCTGCTTCAGATCACAGGGTTTATAGCCTATTGAAATCAACTAGTGCCTGACTTCCCCCCGGAATTTTGTTGACCCAAGTCCTCTTCTCAGCTCAAATTACATATAAATTATTTAGTAGTTTAGGATTAATAAGAAGTTCAGTTATTAGTATCTGCTCGCTTCTTGAAAAGTTAAATGAAGTTCTTTTCTCTCTACTTAACTTTTAACGTAAAATTTACGTCAGAAAATTTTCTAAATTGAAAGTGTCCCAATTCTTTTACTTAAAATTTATAATAAAATTCTTATTAAATTGGTTAAATCTGATAATCCAAATGAAAGTTATCCATTGACCAACTTTGTCCCCAGACTGACAGACATTTCTTTCAAGGCCAAAGAAATAGAAACTGTCTTTAGTCCATCATTGTTATTGTTCAAGATTATTTATTTTTTTATTATTCAATAATTATCTTTTGCCCCTAAGAAATTAGTCTACAATCCGGCGGCACTAGCCTAGGCCTAGAGTAAAAGAGATCGTTTTTGAGCATGGTCAAGATCTGCTCAACTTAGAATAGGTGGCCCCCCGAGGAACAAGGACAGTTGAACGGTTACCGGAACTCATCGTTACAAGTTTTTTTATTATTAATAAATTTATAACCTCAATAGACAAATATGATATTAAACTTTAATAAATATTTTAATATTCCTTTATTTCAATTTTTTTTATTTCTTTAAACCAACTCACGTTCCGGTTATGGTAGAAACCATAATAATAAGCTTTGGAAATGTCTTTGAATACTGATATTTGAAAGACACATTGAATTATTTCCACCCTGGCATTTCAGTTTTTTTTTTTTTTTTGCAAAAACAGGTCATCTATTTCATTTGAATTGTTTTTTATTAATTGTCAAAATTTGGTGATTTTTTTCACGAATCCGAGTTAAATAGATATGAAACTTAACATTTTTTAAATAATATTTTAATTCTGGGGTTTTAAAAATATTTATAGACTATTGATATCAGGGGCGTATATGAAATTTTTCGGGGGGGGGGCGAACTCAAAAATTTTTCTCGGAAATTTTTTTTTAAGAAACTATATTTTTTCACACGAAATTTTTTGCGGAACAATTTTTCTATTGCGGAACCAAAGTTTTCTATCCTGTGGAAAAATTTGTTGCGCTGATGTCTGTATATCCCTATATATGTATGTGTTTGGAAAATTTCGGGGGGGCCGCCCCCCCCTTATATCGCCCCTGATTGATATAATATTTTATGAAAATTTAATCATTCCTTTCATCTTTAACTTACAATAAAATTTCTGCTATTCTCTTTTGTCAGTCAGAGCTTACTCTGATTTTATTTAATTCCATTCTCCAAAATCTCTTGATTATCTCACAGAAGAGAGTATAAATGTATTCTCTCTTCTTTTCCTTTTATATATAGCCTAAATATGTAAATGATTACCTATCTTTACTTTAAATTATTGTATTACCAATTTATAAGAATTAATTTAATTTGACAGATAAAAAATACCTACCCATTATCTAAATTATATCCTTTAAATTTCAAAATAGTAAAACGATATATAAAATAGATTATTGATTATTTATTTATTTTTATGAAAATAAGAATTTTTTTTCTATCCAATTTGTATAAAGCTTTTAAATTGAGAAATTTAGATAAATTAGTAAACTTCAATATTTTTTTCTTTTTGGAATTTGACTAGGCCTATATGACTATTTTTTATTTTATTTATTTATTTATTTTTTTCATTTTAATGATCTTGCTATGCCTTATTAAATTATAGCCATACCAATCTGCCATTAAGACTATAATCAAACCCGAAATTGTTTGGAATTTGGAAATCTTTTAATTAGTTGATTATATATATATATATGTATAATCTCACTAAGTAATTAAGTTCGGAATCTAATTAAATTCCCATACCTAAATCAAGTTAGTTTACATATATGTCAGTAATCAAGTTCGCAGATGTAAACAAATTAATCCTCTTATATTCTCTCTATTACTTATGGATTAAACAAATGCTAATGATCTCCTTGTTAAGAACAAGATCTAGGCATACTTCTATTTTTATAATTAAAAATATTCTAATATTAATTTTCAAATTTCTTTTGTTTCAGGTGAGGAATTACATCTAATTATGTTCTTTGAATACAGTAGTGTTTAGGTAAGTTTATATTTATAAAAGTAAAATAATTTCAATAAATAGGCCTATATAAAAAATTTCAAACACGACGCCTGTTGATAGATAACACGCCCTACATGATTATGGCTGATTAAAAAAAAAAAGAATACGGTGAGGGTTTTAGCATATTAGGCGGACATTTGGTTTGGTTAAAGACATACTTAGGGTTAAAAAAAATAATACTAGGCATACTATTAAATTTTATTTACAAGTCTTAGATGTAATGGTAGAGCAAGTTTTCGATTTATGTCCCTCGAAAAAATGCTGCCACCACTTCTTGAAATAGGAAGGGAGGGTTTCCAATCAATTGAAATAAATAGAGGCCTCAAAATATTTTAAAAACAAATTTAAAAAATAGTAGGGAGAAAATCACGTACTCTGAAGTGCACCAATTAATAGACAGATAAACCAATGTTCTGACATAAGGAGCAGTGGAAACATTCAGAATTATATTAAGCGAATCGAGATCCAAAACGGTTTGACAACCACTGGATTTATATGATATTAATTAATTCTATATGGCCAATAGACAAAAAAATACCCAATACAATATTGATTCAAATGAAATTATAGGTCTATTAATAAAAAAAAAAATGTAAAATTAGTCATTTTATAATGAAAGAAATTAATAGCCTTTAAAAACATCGATTGTTACATTTATAGGGAAATACTTTTCCATTTTAATAACACGGAATTGACTCTACGTTATATCCATATACTTACATACGGTAATGTCTTTAATATTTAACTTGGCCATTTGCGTCATCTATAATGATTCTAGTTTTATGCTTTATGGAAACCAAATGAGGGTTCTAATACCTAACAAATAGGCCAACACTAAACGATTAGTTGATGATGATGATTAACCTAAAACACGTAAACTTTTCTAAGAGGAAGTCATTGAATAGATTATATTCGTAATTTTAAGGAAATATAAATTTTTTACAACTTTTTTTTCGTTATCAATATTATCGCAAATGATCGTAATTTATTTTAGAAAAAAATATACCTTCTTACAAGGTGTAATTATTTTATAATCTTACTTGACTTTGGGGGTAGAAGTCTCGCTTCTAAAAGTAAGAAATTCGATTCTCGTCTTTTGTATAAATTATATTGGCTGCCAATAATTTAAATATGCTTGGATTCTAAATGCCATCAGATGATCTAATTGTGAATATTACTAAACTTTTACTCATTTCATCTCATACTTTAAAAAAAAGTAAAAATATTAATAGCCAGAATTAATTAAACAAAAATAAATTAATTTTAAGTAATAATTATAAACCAACACCAATTCGAATATTTCTTATTATAATCCATTTTCTTTATAATAATAAATTATATATAATTTCAGCACAGCATTTGGGCTGTGGGCGTGGAGAGACTGCCTCAAATATCACTACGGTATAATTAAAGTGAAGATTAGGTCTAATCTTGAGCTCGGGTGACCATTAAAATTGCGTCAACAAGGATATTATTCCAAGAGAAAGATACGTTGGTTTTTTTTTTATTAGTAACCTAGTAAATTCAAAAATAAAGTTACCTTTATTTATAGCTAGATCAAATTTTATATAACATCCTTATTTAATTCTGTAATTAATAATTTCCTTTTTACATAGAACATAAATGAGGACGAGAGAAAAATATTAGCTACCAAAAGATATGTGGTTAACAATGCCTAGACAGACTACTTGTGATATTTTTTTTTTTTATTTATTCCCCATGACGATGACTTTAAAATTATATCGGCCCTATTAATTTAAAAAAAAATACTTTATAGGCATATGAAATTAAAGAACTTTTTATCTAATTAAATGTGAGATTTATGATTTCTGGAGGATCCTTGTCCGAGAAGTGAACCCGGGA
This sequence comes from Euborellia annulipes, assembly GCA_023213315.1. Taxonomy (NCBI): domain Eukaryota; kingdom Metazoa; phylum Arthropoda; class Insecta; order Dermaptera; family Anisolabididae; genus Euborellia; species Euborellia annulipes. The sequence goes on along the minus strand of JAKCPI010024235.1, from coordinate 3,530 downwards.
GCTCTGGCCTATTAGAGGCATCGGCGTTCGAGATACTATATTAAGAACCCATAGTCAAGAAAGCACTCATCAAAATAACAGGAGTGAGAGGATGCTTCCTCAAGTACCACAACTTCTTAACATAGACTGATTCAATTGGATGAAAGGAACCGGGGGAAATTAATTTATCAAAAACTCATGACCTTAGGCTAAGTGAGCCTATAACTTTTAATGAAATACAAATGTAAATAAATTATGAAACTAAACTCAGTATAGTAGAGCAAGACATGTATTATTTTTGTTTAATGCAGTGATTATCAACCACTGTGCCGCGGCACATTTTTGTGCAGCCAAATTCTTAAAGTGTGCCGCCAAATTTTAGAAATGTACATATAAAAAATTTAATGCTTTTTTATTACAAATGAAGTTTAAATTAAAGAAAAGTACTTAGATACAGTGGTACCTCGAGATACGAGTGCCCTGACATACGAGTTGTTTGAGATACGAACTGTCGAGCGAGCGAAGTTTTGTTTTGAAATACGAGCGAAATTTGAGATACGAGTTGCGAAAAAGTTTCAACTGGTCGTGCATCGGAGCTATTTAATGACATTTGCTTAACTCATTTGAGATACGAGCAAATTGACATACGAGCAAGGTTACGGAACGGATTCAAACTCGTATCTCGTGGTATCACTGTATATGAAACAAATTTTAAACTGATCTTTTTCTTTGTGTGCCGCCAAATTTTGAAATCGTTAAGTGTACTGTGACAATAAAAAGATTGAGATTCACTGTTTTAATGTCTTTTTCATCATCTAGACCTCATCCCTATTTTTTTTCAATTGATTAACAGTCAATTTAATTGAAATCACTAGTATCGTGCCGTGGCGTGGCAGCTAGCACAGGAGGCGGGTATTTCATTGGAGCCATTTAAAAGATTAATCTTTTTATTGAAAATATTAATAGCATTCCTAGTTGGATGGACGTCAATTTCTCATGATTGGATATGCTAATGACTTCTTTCTTCACTATATTATCCATTTGACGTTTTGAACAAAATAATCCTTTATACTATACTATTAAATACTTGTTTTAATATCAAAAGATATATTCCTTTCCCTAAAGTAAGATCTATTAAATTATAGCTTTTAAAGAGAATAGTTAATTTATTCAGGAAAGTTAAGATTGATTATATTTCGGCGCTATCTCTTCACTCGAATAATTTTTTTTTTTTTTTATGTTACAAAACAAAACACTATTCCTTATCATAGACAATCGGTTGGTTAAATTCTTTTTGATCGGGGTTAATTGATTTTCCCGCATTTGACAAATGATGTCTTTTTATTGGATTCCATTTCGCCGCCTGTTTCAATTTCTTTCTGTTGACAAAGGAGGAGGAAGGGGGTAGAGGGGTGAGTAGGGGGGGGAGACAACTTTCAATGTTCTCTCATTGGCATAGAAATGCTTTTCCCTGTCGCTTTTAACTGTCATACAAGTGAAAATTTGCTCTACTAAATTTATCTTTTATATTTTCATATAGCCTACAACTGACTTATTTACTTTTAAAAATTTGATTTTATCTTATTTTTTATGTTAATAATTTTAGAATTTTTTACCCTCAATTGATGATTAATAATATAATGGAATCGTATTACTCTATTGTTGCAAAATTACTAACATATAGTATGCTTCTGTCCTTTGTAATGAGAGCCAACCCTAAAAAATAATTATACTAGTACGGTAATTGAATGTTTCGAAGTGGGTTTGGTTACAGCTTTTAGATAAATTTCTGTTATATGCAGCATATTATTATTTAGTCTGGATTCCTAGAATTACATTAATATAGGCTTAAGGGAATGTAAAAAAAATTTCAAAATAAATAAAAAAATTTCTGAAGAAATTGGATTAATAAATGTTCAAAAGTTCAATAATTTGATGCATAGAAAAGTGATTTTTGCAACATGGTCTGTGTGTTTGTCCGTGTATCTGTGAACAAAATACTAGTACTTTATTGATGTACTTTTTCAGTTTTTTTTTTTTAGATTTTCTTAAAATTCGCTCCAACGATTTTGATTAAAAATTCAAAAATCAATTATTTTTTTAGATGCTCTTTAAAATGTATATTCTCATTTTGCCCTTGAAATCTTATGAAGACCACTTTACTCTTTATTATGTTACTGTGTTAATTGTGACGCTCACTGTACATTTATTTATACCTTTTGGAGATAACATTTTAACATATATAGCCCTAACAATAATAATTAATGAATTCTCTTTTATTATACAATAAATATAATAAAATTATTTTTTTCATTTTTCTTTTCAACTCTCTCACCTAATTTAATATACATCATTATATAATAATAATTACACAAATGACATGTGTCAATCAATAGCTGGATGTCTTCCTGGCTCTATTTATTATTTTCATGTCAATCGAAAATTGATCATATTTGTCTAGATATTTTTTTTATTCATAATATTAAATAATAAAAGAATATGATTAATAAAAAATAAATTTATTATCCAGCGTGTAATATTATTATTTGAATAATAATTTACCAATTTTACGTATTATAAACAAAAACGAAGCTCATAGAAGGGCGTAATTATGCATTAAAAAAGTGAATAAAAAATAAAAATAAAAAAAAAAGTAGAAATAATACATACGGAAATATATGTGAAAACTCAAATCAAATAGCATGGAATAAAAAAAAATTATATCTAAACCATTTTCAACAATTGACTGGCTGACTTATCTTCTAAAAATTTTTTCAAATAATTGAGATAATTATTATCTTTGGAAATATCATCTGTTGGGTTTTGAACTATTCTAATTTTTATTTTGATATATATATTGCAATATTTTTTTTCTATAGAAGATAATTTGTCTCAAATAATTTCGATATCAATTTGTTCAGATCGAATCACTGCCGGAAAGAATGGCTTTCAGAAATATATAAGGAATAAAAAAAAGATATTTTCTATTCTTAACGCATCAGCGGGTGATCGAGTGATGAAAAAAAGAGGGGAGGAAAGACATTCCTTTCGTAAATCAAGCTTCTAAGACGCAAATCAATTGGGGAATGATTACTTTCTATTTTTATTTTTAGAAATACATTTTGTTGTCTCTTTATTTCCAACCGCATTAATGATCACCAAATTCACAGACCTGCGAATTCAACGAAGTAATTAGAATACTTTATCTGTCACAAGAGTGATGTGTCAAATATTAAATTTGAATGAATGAGAGGACGAAAAATTGACCAAACAGTAAAGGGGTATGTTTTATAGTATTTATTTATTTAAAGAGGATGCGATCCATGTATTGTAACTGCCTTTTTTATGCCCTTCATTTGAGTAAAAAAAAATAAAAATAAAAATAGAAAATAAAATTAATAAATCCCCTGAGTTGGGGATTAAGTTGTTTTGTTTATTAAAGGAATAAAAAATTCTAAAAAATATATGGCTATCGAAATCGAAATTTTTTAAAATAATCTACCTATATTTTTCAGGTCTAATCTAGCGTTTCTCAATTTTTATTAGATTTT
>JAKCPI010024234.1:0-17262 GCA_023213315.1 Euborellia annulipes | reverse complement strand
TGCATGAGATGGATTTGAACTCGAAAAGTTTAGCAAAGTATTCAACAATGATATTTTTTCCATCCTCACCTTACCAAACTCTGGTGAGTTCAAATCCATCTCCTTCACTTTTTTTCCCATTCTTATCAGTGCTATAACAAGGGTATGAAGCGCCTGTGGCAAGTGTCCAACTTGCGCCCCCCCCCCCCACCTTTTTTTTTTTTTCCTTTTTTCCTATTTATTTGTAAATCCATTGTGGTGCTGTCAAATTTTTGAATGAGAAATTCCTCCGGAGTTATTGAAATCATCTCTCTGGCTCTGACAAAATGTTTCAAGCTGCCACAGATTAATGTTAAAATTGTGGCCTTCATGCCAATATAAATTAAAAAAAAGTTATTTAAAAGGTTTGTCAAAATTCCCTAAACATAGGGTTACCAAAATTTATATTCCACAAATCCTTTCTCTCGTTATAATGACAGATAAATGAAATGATAAGTTTGCATTAAAAATAAAAGGAAATTGATAATATGATTTAAAAAAAAAAGTGCAGGAGGTGGATTTGAACTCTCGAAGTTTAGTTACGTGAGATAGAAAAAAAGATTGATTGCTTGAGGACGAATTAACCAACTGAGCCACCCTTTATTTAATTGATTTAAGAAAAAATAAGCCATATAAAAAACATGAAATAAAAGAAGTATTAAAAAAATTTTAATATTCCACATATGATATATCATTTTTCATTACTTTTTATGCTGATTAATAATTTATAATTAAAATTCCAAAAGCACGCATAGTTTTCAAATAATTCAATGAGCAAACGTCAGATTGTTTATGCCTTAATGTAATTAAACAAAAAACTCTATCTAACATATGATACATGTCATTAATTCTTGAATTCCCCCTGATTCCAGAGAACTAAAGCCCTTTTAATTATATGATCTAATTTGGGAGTTATTGGCGATCAAAGTTAAGCCTTATTTCTTAATGACATGAACACACTCAATTCTATATTATCGAAAAAGCTTATTTAGCATTGTCTGATTAAAACCAAATTTTTACCAGAGATTTATAATTAAAAAATGAGTTTTTTTCTAAAGTTTCATTGAGATTGGTAAAGAAATAAATAAAATATTGACTATTTTGTAAATTGAGTTTTAGAATTCGGGATCTCAGATGCAAGCCTAGAGCCGGTTCAAAGATCGGCTCTCTTTACGCATCCGGGATCCCGAATTCTAAAACTCAATTTACAAAATAGTCAATATTTTATTTATTTCTTTACCAATCTCAATGAAACTTTAGAAAAAACTCATTTTTTAATTATAAATCTCTGGTAAAAATTTGGTTTTAATCAGACAATGCTAAATAAGCTTTTTCGAAAATATAGAAAATTGAATGTTTGATGTCATTAAGGTCGAAAATAAGCTTAACTTTGATCGCCAATATCTCCCAAATTAGATCATATAATTAAAAGGGCTTTAGTTCTCTGGAATCAGGGGGAATTCAAGAATTAATTTCATGAATCATATGTTAGATAGAGTTTTTTGTTTAATTACATTAAGGCATAAACAATCTGACGTTTGCTCATTGAATTATTTGAAAACTATGCGTGCTTTTGGAATTTTAATTATAAATTATTAATCAGCATAAAAAGTAATTAAAAATGATATATCATATGTGGAATATTAAAATTTTTTTAATACTTCTTTTATTTCATGTTTTTTATATGGCTTATTTTTTCTTAAATCAATTAAATAAAGGGTGGCTCAGGTGGTTAATTCGTCCTCAAGCAATCTATGTTTTTTTCCATCTCACGTAACCAAACTTCGCGAGTTCAAATCCACCTCCTGCACTTTTTTTTTTGTAAAATATATAAAATGATATTTCAAATTCTAAATTGCCCCCTCCCCTGAATAAGCAAATTTCCGCTCCCCCTCCCTCCAAGTTGTGAGCTGCACGAGGTTTTTATTTACCACCAATATAATCAGTGAGGCTCTACGGGAGAGGGGGGCTGATATAATTGTCGGAGGCCATTTCCCCTCTCCCCCGTAGCGCCTCACTGATTAAAATGTTGGTAAATAAAAACCGCGTGCAGCTCACAACTAGGTCGGTCCCCTTTGTTTTGCGCCCCCAGCCCAGTTGCGCCCGTGGCGGGCGCCTGTTTTGCCACGCCCTCGTTACGGCCCTGATTCTTATTATTATCAATTATCTTTTATTTTTAATGCTAACTTATAATTTCCTAAGAAATGAAATAAATAAAACAATATAAATATTAGAATGACTCTTAAAAAGAGAAAATAGATTTCTTCTTTTGGAACGAGTCAGTTCTTATTTTGGTGAACTGATTGCCTCTCACTGAACGACTCAGGAACGACTCCTCATCACCTCACTGCGCTACTCTGAACGACTCTGAACTGAATGACATCGAGATGACATCCAGGTCAGATAACCTCTCGAATCTCTCCGGCTCAAATGATTAATTTCTTTTTTTACATTTCACCATTAATTTGTGAAATTTAAACTGTGACAATCAGTTATGTTATTTGTACAATGTCTACAAATGATGGAAACACATTCTTCACGCCCCATCGTGAAAGAAATATTCGATTTCGAACGCCTTCCAAAACGAATTTTAATAATGAAAATAAAGTGGAAGATCTAACAAGCCAATTTAATTTTCGATCTCGATTTGACGAAAATGTCAATGTCACTGATTCGCCTCGATTGAGAAAAGGTTACTATATCTTATTATCATATTTTCAATAAATAATTAACTAGCCTAATTTAAATATTCCAGAGAAGACGAATCCTTCGCTTATGCAATTTCTCTTCGTCGAATTAACACGGGGCTATTTATTAGAGCACGATGAAGCTCGCTTTTCAGCAAGAAGAGAAAAAGTCTATTCTTTTATGAAAATACCACGAGAAGTGGAAAAATTTATGGCTTATGGATTTTTTCAAGTAAATTCATTTTTGTTTTCATTACATTTTAAGAATTTTCTATTAGGTTATTTATAAATATACAATTTTAAAAATTAAAAAAATGGATTCAATTTTAAATATTATCAATTTTCTAAATAATTAGCATATAATCACAAGTCTTTTAATAATTTTTCTCAAATAAGTAACATGGATTTTTAAACAAGCTCACACACCCTATATATAAACATTTAGAATTTCTATTATATTAAATTTTGTGATTCTTCGATTGAAAATTGACAATCACTATCTGACACATCAAAAATAGACGATGGTCAGAATAATGCATATATTTTAGGCAGGTGTACAAAAAGAAACCGAACTTTTGCTGTATCAGCCTTATTTCTTATTGTACAACATTTTAAGCACCGTCCCCTTCAAAATAGTCCTCTCTACTGGCAGAGACACCGTTCCCATAGTTTCTTCCATTTTTGGAACGCCTCCTGGAACACATTTTGTGGGACGGCGCGCAGGCTTCTCGTCGTATTGTCCTATATCACCTCTATAGTTTGGAAACGACGTCTTTTCAGTTTGGGAAACAGGAAAAAGTCCGCTGGGGCTAGGTCCGGAGAATATGGTGGATGGAGCACAACGGGAATGTGGTGTTTTGCTATATAGCTGCAGACAAGGAGCTGGCGCAAGAGCATCCTTTTTCCTGTTTCCCGAAAACGTTGAAAGGACGTCGTTTCTAAACCATAGAGGGGATAGCGTGCACACCGTCCCATAAAATGTGTTCCAGGAGGCGTTCTAAAATGGAAGAAACGATGGGAACGTTATATTGCCAGAAGGGGGATTATTTTGAAAGGGACACTGCTTAAAATGTTGTACAATAAGCAATAAAGCTGATACAACAAAAAGTTCGGTTTCATTTTGTACACACCTCGTGTATATATATACATCATGTTTCGTTTAAATTAGCCTCAGATACTGAAAAGAATAAAAACAAAAAAATATACCAACTCCTCTACCTCTCGGGTTCTAATTATTTTATTTGTAAATTTATACTGTCGTGTAGAGTCTTAAAAATAGATTTCTCTTCAGAATCTTTATTGACATTTGAGGAGCTTCAGGAGGGCACATTGAAGCTAAAAATACTGAGGCATTTTAAAGAATTTTTTATGCGGTTTTTTAAAATGATTTAAATTCTTGAACATTTTACATACGTAATAGAATGTTTTTTTTTTTTTTTTTTTTTTTTAAATTAAAAACATTCACACTTTTTTCTCATTCACAATAGAATGTTATTATTAAGAGAATTTTTAATTATAGGCCACATTTTTGTATTAAATATTTATTAAAATATATATAAATACTGTACAACGTTTCAACTGCTTGTTCAGCCGTTATCAAGTACTGTGCACTTGCTCCGACTCATGTGAACTAACTGTCATGCCCGTTACTTGCCTTTTTTAGCGATGTAAAAAGGCAAGTAACGGGCGTAGTCTACCAGTCTATTATTTAAACTTTCTACCGTAGGCTCAAGTTGAAACATTATGTATATATGAAAGGTAAAATACACCAGGTCAGCGGTTCCCAACCCGTGGGCCGCGGGATGATTGGAACTGGGCCGGGGATGTCTAAGGAATGATAAAAATTATATACAGTATATATAGGCTATATACCATCAAAAAAAATATACAATATCTACCTGGCATTTAAGCCTTATGGTAGGTAGCCCCATATTGTCCAATATCTTTTCTCTTATGGTACATATACTGGGCCTCAGCGTTTTTTTTTACGGAAAAAGGTTGAAAACCGCTGCACTAGGTTATGTGTTTCAAGGCTTTAAAAGGTCAAAACCTTGAAACACATAACCTAGTGTATTTTACCTTTCATATGTAATAATATATAAACTTCATTATTAAAAGATCAACGAAAATCAAACAAATACATAAGCTTGGCAAATTTTCGTAATAGTTGGGATTTTTGTCTAAAATTTTAAGACCCCTAATGCCATCTTATCGGCAAAAACATGCGAACAGCTTCTCTCCTGAAGCGCCTTTAATTATTTATATTATTACTTATCCTTATTTTTACAATATAATTAATAAGATAGACCTATAACTTAAATTTTTAATTTTGTTTTAGTGCGCTGATTCTTTCCTCTTCGTTTATACATTTCTCCCAATGCGATTTATACTTGCATTATTTGCTTTTATCACAAGACCAATTAGAGAATGTTTTGGGTACGCATTTCATTTGTCTATTAAGATCTCATGATTTATAAAAAAATAATTTTTATTTTTTTTATAGAATGTACAAAACTACATCCAGAGGGATTTTAAATCCAGCAGAAATTTGTGATTTGTTAAAAGGATGTATTTTAATTATTTGTACAGGAATCATTTTATACATAGATACATCAATGATGTACCATTTGATAAAAAGTCAATCAGTGATAAAATTATATATATTTTTTAATATGTTAGAGGTAATAATTTAAATATAATAAGCTTTTGTTACCGATTAAAGAAATAAATGATGGATGGAATAATTTCCAGGTGGGGGATCGATTGTTTTCGGCTTTTGGACAAGATGTAATCGACGCGTTATTTTGGACGGCTACAGAACCAAAGGATCGTAAAAGAGAGCACCTTGGATTGATTCCTCATATTATATTTGCAGTCATTTATGTCTGTATCCTTTGATTAGCCCAAATCATATTCACTTTGATCATGTGAAATTTATACTTATTTAGTTCTTTTATATAACATTTCCAAGCCAAATACAAACTTTTCTAAATCAAATTAAACTTGAGTGCTAGAGATTCGCTTCTCGTTCCAAGCGATTAAAATTTTTCCATATTACATTGGATACTAATCTTAAAAAATGGGCTCAGATGCCGAAAAAGATCTTAAATGTATGTGCCATCTAACCTTTGGGATTTTAATCGGTTATAAGAAAAAAATCTGGTGTGACTGGCGCACAGCACACAACTTTCTCTTACCTTCGGTAATCGAAAGTTGTGTTCTGTGCTTGTCACACCAGATTTTTGTGTCGACATATATTTAGTTCCCGACATGACAGTATGGAACATATGAATTCAGATGTAAAATTTATAAGTATGGGAAAATATTTATATTTTGTTACCATGGCAACCATTTCTCCTATCTTCCCTATGAAATACAAGAGTAAAGTGGTCTTCAGAAGATTTCAATCGCAAAATGAGAATATACATTTGAAAGAGCATCTAAAAAATAATTGATTTTTGAATTTTAAAAAAAATCGTTGGAGCAAATTTTGAGAAAATCGAAAAAAACTGAAAAAGTACATCAGTAAAGTACTAGTACTCTTTGGCCGATTTTGATTAAAAGCTTATTTTTCCGGTCCCGGGGGTGTTTAACTAAAATATAAAATTTCAACCTCGTAGCTCAATTCCTTCATGCTTAAAATTGAACACACACACACACACCCACCCACCCACCCACACACAGACAGACCATGTCGCGAAAACCACTTTTTTGGATTCAGGGGACCTCAAAACGTGAAGATCCATCAAAATCTCGACATCGAATTTTTGACATGAACCAATACTTTCTCTCTATATATATATTACATATATACATAGGTAAGAGAAAGTAAAAATTAATGAACATTTTCATTTAAGAATGAAACACAGCATGATTAAAATGACTGCATGGCTGGCTGGGCAGCACGTCATCCGATTGGAAATCGAAATGCTGATGTCAATTGGCCGCCTCGCAGCTGTGATTTGACCCCGTTGGATCTTTTTTGTGGGAAATCCTTAAGGATCTTTGTAAGCTTACGCTAATCATCCAGAGACGATTGATGCCTTGAAACACAAAATCGAAATTGCCATTCATGCGAATGAAACCCACACAATCGAAAAAATGGGGTACTGTCAAGCCAGCCGTACAAACGTCGTGTTTCATTCTTTAATGAAAATGTCCACTCTTTCTAATAAACTCTTAATTTTGAAAAAAATATTCAATAGTTTTTATTTTATAGCCGATTCAAATTCCAAAAGTTAGATGGCCCACAGTTTATATTTAAAGAAAAAATAAATTTAAACATTTTCCAAGTCAAATATATCCATTTTTTTTTTTTTTTTTTTTTGAATATTTTATGAAAATTTGAATTTAAAGTAAAATAGAAAACCTTACTTTTTGAGGCCAAGATATTAAAGAAAAGATAATTTTATTTAGAAATGGATGTATTTGCTCTGGAAATAGATATGAATATATGCATGTTAAATTTTCTTGGTTTGGATCGCGTTAATCTCTAAAGAAATTGGGAATTCTTAAAATTTTTTTATTTCGAAAAAAATTATGATGAAGTAAAATTCATAAAACATTAAAAAATGAACAAGTTGATGATAGCGCTTTATAAATTATTTATTTACTTATCCATTAATTAAAATCTCATTTTCTTTTAAAGGAATTTTGCATTTATGAACTAACAATCTTAAGAGTTATACGTAGTTTAAAGAAATTAAATATTTCGAACGCTAATTTATACATTTCACAATCAAAGATCTAGCTTTTTCCTCTCTTAAATAATTTTCAAATCTTTCTTTAACATAATATCAAGTTCTTCACAGTCTAGTTGTTTTGTTCCAAGCCACAACACTCAATGTGGCTATCAATTCAAATAACAAATCTTTATTAACAATCATGATGTCAAATAATGTAAGATGATCAAATTTGTTATTATTTTCTTTTAATTAACTCTTAATTATAACATGCTTCTTTCTTTTTAGTTTGTTGAATTAAAAGGAAGCGTTTTTAAGAAATTTGATAAAAATAATCTATTTCAAGTTTCTTGTAGTGATGTCCGAGAGAGATTTCATTTATTTGTTCTCTTATTTATTGTCGTTCTTCAAACTATGAAGGAATATTCTTGGAAAGAAGGTAAAAATATTTTTTTTATTATCATCTCACCTCCTTTCTGCTCAAATATACAATATTTGAGCAATTGAATTAGAGACAGCTGATGGATTCTCCTTGTCAAGTCAAGAGGGGTGACAATCTCGACAAGGGACCTGGATGGTGTCTGAAATCGTCTCTCAGAGGTCACTGTTATCATTAGAGCCCGGCACCCATGCATTAATGCACTATAAAATGACCAAATATGCTCAAGGGAAAAAATCTGGTGTGACTGGTCGACATATTTTTAAAATTCGAGAAGTAAAATTTATTAGTATGGGAAAATATTTATATTTTGTTAACATAGCAACCATTTCTCCTATCTTTCCTATAAAGTAGATTAAAAAGAGTAAAGTGTACTTCAATTTTGAGGACAAAATGAGAATATACATTTTAAAGAACATTTAAAAAATAATTGATTTATGAATTTTGATGTTCAAATCTGGAGAATCCATCGCTTCTTGGTCTGCTAACTCTAAATTTAATTTAATATTGGAGGTTTTTTTTTAATATAGCTGGTTAGTTGATGCTGTAGAAGGAGAATAGAAAGAGAGCAGCTAGTTTTATTTTCTTTTATTAAACCCTCATTGCTGACGTTTCGGTCCTGCTCTGAGGATGACCCTAAACAGGACCGAAACGTCAACAATGAGGGTTTAATAAAAGAAAATAAAACTAGCTGCTCTCTCTTTCTATTCTCCTTCTACTAAATTTAATTTTATATCTTTCCGTTTATTTTATTTATTTTTAATTAAATATTGATATATAAACTGCTGTGCAAATTATTATGCATCATTACTAATTTTATTAAAATTTAATAATAATATCGCCCGGGAGCCGTGGCTCAGTGAGAAGACATTAGCCTCTCGCACCGGAGTCCCGGGTTCGCTTCCCATCCCAAGCGAGAAAATTCATTTCATTTGATTTGACTACAAATCATTTGAAATAAGTAGGGATGGGGTCTAAATGGCCTTAGATGCCGAGAAGGACCTTAAAAAAAAAAAAAAAAAAAAAAAAAAATAATAATAATAATATACAAAACGTTTCGGCCAATTTTATTGTGCCATCTTCAGTTGAAAAGAGTTATTTAATATGTCGTGTCCATAATCAGATTCATTCCTTTGTATAAAACAATGCAAATATATTTTTGACTTTGAGAGGAAGGGCAGAGGCAGCCAAAAAGAAATAATTCTGCATGCTACAACAATTTTCCGGAGACGTTTCGGTGGTCCATCATCAGTCCTTTAATTGTTTTTTTTTGTGCTCAGAGTTAGTCTAAAATTGTTTGGTATATACATATGTTTTGAATTGTTTACAATTGAATGTTGAACTGGCATACAATGCTTGACAATGGTCACCCAAGAGAGTGAATTATATGAATGCAAAAACTCTTAAACAACTGAAGATGGCACACTAAAATTGGCCGAAACGTTTTATAATAAAGGAGTTGGCTGTAACAACCGGGCTGCTTTCCTCTTCATTTCAATGAAGCTATTTTCTTCATTAATGATAAAAGATAATACAGATTTTATTTACTTTTTATTTACCAAAAATTGAATTTCAAATTCTAAACTTAAAACAACTTTGCTTTAATGATTGTAATTATTAATAGTATTTTGTGACAAGCTGTATGTTTATTTGTTGGTGCAAAAATTTTGTTAAATATATCCTCTGTCTAGTCCAAATCCGAATCGAGCTCTTCATTGAATCGTAACTAATATAATTTAATTTTTAATTTTCAGATCGCTTTTGGGTTCTCTTGCCTGATTGTGTTTGTGTTTTATTAGCTGAGGTGTTTATAGATTGGATCAAACATGCCTTTATAACACGATTTAATGAACTTAATATTGAAGTTTATCGGGATTACACATTGAGCATTGCCTATGATATTGCTCAAACTCGCCAAAAACATGTAAGCCTTTTTAATCTTTCTATTTTGTGAATAAGTCCTAAAAAATGTACATAAAGAAATTGAAAATTGAATAAACAATAAGCGCAATGAGCAAGCACAAGTGCCTGATACGCTCGAAAGTGGAGTTTTGAGCTTAGGCAACCAAAATGCTTGGCTTTCGGAAGTGTTATATTAAAAGAGCTTTTCCCCTTCAGTTGCATTAAAAATAAAAAAGACGATTTATTTGTTTTAAAATTATTGGTTTGACTCAAGAATCCAGTCTCGAGCAGATCAGGCACTTGTGGCGCCCACTGCTGGTGCCTCAGACAACTGTTAAATTTGTTACATAATGAGATTATTGTTGATAATCGTTAGTTGTATGTGCATTATAAAATTATCCATCGACTCTGTGACATTTATTTCATCCTGAAGATGGGAGCCCCGAAACGTCGATGAAATAATATGAAAATTTTTCCCTAATTAATAAAATTAAAAAAAAAATTTGGAAATAACTTCCTCAAGACGTTTTCGTATATTCTAAAAAAACATTTTTGGAATTACGTCTGTGTGTGTGTGTGGGGAACACGATTACTTAAAAACGTCAGCAGCCAGTTGGATGAAATTTTGTATATAGGCCTACTGCTTACACGAAAATTGTAGATCTGTAACAACTTTACCTTATAAGTTTTTTCAGAAATTTTGAAATTTTGATTTTTTTTTTTTTTTTTTTTGGTTTTTTTTTTTTTTTTTTTGGGGTTTGATGCAACGAAAAAAATATATTTTTCGCTAATTTTGAAATAGAAAATCAAAACAAAATCATACGGGTGTCTTTCAAAATTCACGAAAAATGTCTTTTTCTTCGTTGACTATTTCAAAAACTATTCAGTTTTCGAAAAAATGTCAAAGATTTTTAAAATAGAGTAATTTAACATAATATGACAATTCTCCAAAAATCGTATCCTCAGAAATTGGAAGGAAGATTGGGAGAAGGTAGAAAACAACTGGATAAGGAAAGTCAAGAACAAAATTGTCCCTCCGAGAGAGCTTAAAGTTTCCCGTAGAGAACAGGGCCCTATTTCATAAAGCTGACAATGACAGGTGACAGGTGACAATTTGTCAATTTGTCGAATACCTGTTTCATAAAAATCCGCTCTTGACTTGATTGTCATGTAAAAAAATGACATTTTGTAAAATTGTCATGACAATTTGTCACTTTTTGGTTTCATAAAATTTCTAGACTGATAGGTGAATTTTGACAATTTGTCACGAATAATTTGTCACTTTTTGTTTTTGAAACGAGAATTGCGTCGGGACAATTTTTTTTTGGTTGACAATTGTAAAAAAATTCTGACAGGCATTAAAAGCTGTGTCGTATAGGCCTAACCTAGAATATATTCACATTTATTTACATCGAATTGATTAAAAGGAAATAATATTAAAGTTATATCATATAATGCTTATTTAAAAAAATAATCTAATTTGCAATAGTGCTTTGTTTATTTGGTAATATAATATTTAATTAAAATATTTATAAATTAAATAAATGAAAATAAGCCTGAATTAAATATGATGTCGATTATTTTTTTTCTATGAAAGGTAACTTTTTCGTTTTTTTCTCTCTCCATTCTTTTTGTTAGCCAAAAATAGAGGTGGCAAAGACAATTTGATTCAGATTTATATAAAAATAACGAAAATATAGAAGAAATATGAAGGTGACATTAACCTATATATATTTTATTTATTCAAAAACTAGGTCTTTATTTAAAACAAATATTAAAGCAACTTAAGGAACTTAAAGAATTCTCGGTTGGATTCGAATATAATTTAAAACAACTTGCAGTGGTCCCGAATTTGCCGGGTTCACGTTAAGATTCAGCCTGTTTAGAAAAAAAATTTTTTTAAACAAGTAGAGAACTTTCTCGGCTTCGGCTCGGTTAGTTTCGGTCCAATTGGACATTACTTAAAAAATAAAAATGAGCAGCCAAGGGCTGGATAGAAGGAAGTAAAAAGTGACAAATTTGTATTAACTGACAATTTTTTTATGAAACCTGTTGACAATCGTTGTAATTGAACTGCTTTTTAGCAGTTGACAATAAAATAATTATCATAGTGTAAGCTTGACAATTTATGTCAATTTTTGACAATTGTCGCATTGTCAGTCTTTATGAAATAGGGCCCAGGTTATCTTAACTCGCCTCAGAATCGGGCATAGTATATTTTCTCATGGATATATTACCCGGAGACAAGACCCTCCCTGGCGCCCTACGTGTAATAAGAAGATTACCGTTGAGCATATCATCATTGAGTGCCGCGAGTACGGATCTTCCAGAGACAAACACGATCTCACCAACAAACATCTGTCTACCATCCTGTCTGATGAGAGCTTCTTTGATAATTTATTTCAGTTTTTAAGAGAAATTAATCTGTATGATAAAATTTGAGTTTCTTCGCACTATTTACTTATTTGAATTATAACTCAACTATGTGAACCATGTATATTTTTTTTTCTGTTAAATAGTAGGCTTATTTATTTATTTATTTTAACATGTTTAGTCTACCAATTATATATGTATTTATTAAGAAAATGTTTGTTATATCTATTGGATATTCTTGCCATGAATTTAATTAATATCTGTTATCTAATATTTATTGAAATTTTGTAAATTACATTTGTAACAAAAAAAAAAAAGAAAGAGGCGCGAATGGCCATAGTTGTTGAATGCGCCCAATAAAGCCTCACTTAACTAACTAACTAACTAATATGACAAAAAATTGAATGAAAAAATTATTACTTCCGGTTGACGTATTTACTCCAAAAGTTGATACAGATCTACAATTTTCGTGTAACGAGTATATACCAAATTTCATCCATCTGACTGCTTGCATTTTTAAGCAATCGTGTTCACACACACACACACATAATTCCAAAAATGTTTTTGTTGGACTCAGGGAGGTCTAGAATCATCAAAAATCTTTAGTTCGAATTTTTTTACGATTACAATACTTTCTCTTTATATACTTGGTAAAAAGACTCAATTATATTAATTCAAATTGTTTTTTTCCCCCAGGCTTTTTCCGATCATTCAGATTTAGTTGCTCGCCGAATGGGTTTCATTCCTCTTCCGCTTGGCGTTGTCGTGTTCCGTGTCTTGGTTCAAGCTCTTCACGTTGAAGGCGCAGCTGCAATTGCAATCACTTTGCTTGGTTTTTTATGCTTACTCTCATTTCGAGTGCTCAACAGTCTCGTTCTGCTTGGCAAAGCATGTGATCTAATTGGGAGCCACCAACAACAAGAGATCACAACAACAACAACAACAAACAATCTAAGAGCGCCATCCCCTCAACCGGCAGCTGCCCCTCAAATACAAGATTTGCCTGTGATCCCACGATTTGAACAACCCTCAAGCTCGGCGCCGCCCCCACCGCCGGGTCCGCTCGGCCCTGCAGCCATTTTCACTAATAGTCTTGTAAGCATCAATAAGGTAAGGAGATTCTCTATTTTTTTTTTTTTTTATTCAAATACATTATAAATCAGACTGATAAAGAGATGGCAAGATTAAAAATGTTATTTATTTCGGTTGGGTGGCCCCGAGAGCCATCAGTATTCATAAGACCGAGATCTTTTAATCAATCTAAAGTGACTGTCTCTTCCGATTCTTCCTGAACATCGACATTCTTAAATCTGCTTCTAGGGTTTCTCTTCAAGGCTAAGCGTTACTTCTCCCTCCAACAACGTCTAATGCTTTATAAAGCACGAATTCGGCCATCCGAATATAATTCCCACCTTTGGAGAGAAGTAGGGTTGCCAACCGTCATTTTTTGGAAAGCACAGGCCCCTGTCCTCGTCCTTTTTACAGTTTAGAAAAAATGTCAAATTTCAAAGAAACGGGTTCAGAATATGCCGAAAAAATTAAAAAAAAAATGATGCACAATTTCCTCAAAAATCAGAATAAATATACTTTTTATTAAAAGTTTTAAACTTCAAGTGGTTACTTGTCTAATTTAGAGCTGGGATAAATTGCTCTAGGAGAATAAAATTCTTAATTTGGAGTCCTAATTTTGGCCAACCATGTACAGTGAGGGACAATATTAAGTCCCACCCATGCGTTTTCTAGTTGTGATTATTTCATTGTTTAAAAAAAAAAAAATATATAATTTATAATAGAAACTTTCATGGTTCAAACTTAAAAAATTTCCAATACAGATTTTCATTTTCTTTTATAAAAACAATGAAAAAATCACAAGTAGAAAACTCATGGGTGGGACTTAATATTGTCCCTCACTGTACATTTTTTAGAGGATCAAAACCGAAAAATGTACCAATGTTGGCCAAAATTAAGACTCCAAATAAATATATATAATAAAATTTATTAAGAATTTTATTCTCCTAGAGCAATTTATCCCAGCTCTAAATTAGGAAAGTAACAGGGTGGTTAAAAAAATCACTTTTTTAGATTTTGACCAGGGCACTGGTCAAAAATGGTTAAAACCGTCCAAAATTGGTTTAACCACAAAATGAATTTAAATTGTATTGGATACCAATCAATTTGAATAAATAGTGACGGGATCTAAATGGCCTCCGATGCCGAAAAAGGTCTTAAATTAAAAAAAAAAATATATCCTGACACAAAAAATCTGATGTGACAAGCACAGAACACAACTTTCAATTAGCGAATGTTTCATAACTTTTAACTTTTATTTGAAACTATTGGTCCAAAATTCCTGTAAATATAAAATTTATGTTTAGTTATTTTTAAGAGCAGTTTTTTTAGATCTTCCATTGATGTATGATTTGTTTTATGTAATTATGTAATTTTCTCGAAATATAAGCATACTACTATATGAAATTTATTTGCTTATGGGCCATTCTACACGAGCGTTTTTGTCGCGTTTTCAACGCTTCAAAAACGCGAGTCAAACAGAACTACGGAGTTTAAATGAGAGCTTCTTCTTCTACACGGGTGTTTCTAACGTGCCAAAAACGCGTTTAAAACGCCGCCATAGAAACGCGTTCAAAATGCGTAAAAAACACGGGTTTTTAACGCGTTGAAAACGCTCGTGTAAAATGGTCCTATTTCAATAAAAACCACTGGTCAAAATTAGATTAAAACCAAGACTGGTTTTAACCAACCTGACAAGTAACCACTTGAAGTTTAATCCTTTTAAGTGTCTTGGATTAAATTCAATAAAATGAGTAGTCTAATTGGCATGCCATGCAATAATGCATGATTTTATTCTTGCCTCAAACAAAACCCAAGACGAATTAATAGATCTAAGGCCATGATTTACAAGTTTAGTATAAAGATAAAGATCCAAATTGAATTTCAATGAATATTCTAATAATGTCTTTTTTTTACATATTTGAAGGAATACAGGAGCTTTGCTCTGTTTTGTTGCAGGTGGTCGAGCAATAATTACTGTCGAGATTGGTAGATTGGTAGACTTTATAAGACTTTGTTCGGCTGTTGTTTAATTGTATCCATTAATATAAACACATACAGTGTATAAGTCTTTCATTTTATTTTGTGTCCGTTTTTTTTTTTGCTGCAACGTTGTGTGCCTGTCCTTTATTGTGTCTCGACAAAGTTGGCAATTCTAGTTAGATCTCACAGTTTAGTCTCCCCCCCCCCTATTCTTCCTTATTTTTCCCCTTTACTTTCTGGTTGCATGTAACAATGGCCATCGTAGGTCTTGGGACCTTAGTATGGGCGTATCCATCCAGCTCAAATTAGAAGGGGGGGGGCAATTTTCTATTATCCTTTTTTATTTTATTAAATGCCACAACTTAACTGGAGATAGGGGATAGAGTCACTCGTAATTTTCTTCTCCGAGATGGCGTGAATTTTTCATTTTTTTTTCATTTTTATTTCAAGTTTGCAAGGGAGGCAGCTGTCCCCTTTTTTCCCCTTATCCATCCATTCATTAAAAAAAACTCAGAGTTTCCATGATCACCGAATTACTTGTGCCTCTATTTTCTATTTTTTATCATCTTGTAGTAGATTAAATTTTTTTTTCGCTAAATCCATTAAAATCTGTTTATACTTTTCGAAACTTTTAAAGGATTCACATCCCAATCGTCGTCGTGAGGAAAATCCTGTGTCCTTGATTACACCACCCATCTCAAGGGGGCTCAGTCAGACCCCCCTCCCAAATTTTCCAAATCTATATACAGATCAATTTGTATAATTTTGTTTGAAAAAGTGCGTCGCATAAATAAAAGTAATAAAAAAATGAAATATATTATTAATATATTAATTTATATTTAAAAACACTCTGATTCACACCCACACTCAGACACACATTCACACAGTCTTTCCGGCAACTTAGGCCCGAAAAACAATTTTATAAACGCCCCTGGCCCATCTACGAAGACCAATTTCGAGAAATCTACTATTTCAAATAAAATTATATAACAAAAAAAACAAAGAATAATTTTATTTCTAATTTCAGATTTCATTAAATGAAGCTTTATTGCCGCCTCCTGAACCGGAAGTGAAAAACAAAGAGACTTTAGAAATTATCGAAACCAAAGAAAAATTGACTTGCGAGACATCATTGGAAGATGCTGCAGCTGGTGCCGAGACACTCGGAGGGGAGGCAGTGAAAAAACGAGCAGAATCAGAACCGTCGATTCCTTTGAGTGTCGAATCAGAATCAACATGATCCATTATCCTTTTTTTCTTTTTTTTTTTTAATTAAATTTATTTTAACTCTATTTTTTTAATTGCGTATTTATTTTTTTAGTGTGAATTTAATATTCAAAGTGTAAATGACGTGTAAATATTATTTCTAAAATATTTGAATTTTTTTTTTTTTTTGAGTTTTTATTAATTCAAATGACTGTTTAAAAGAAAAGTCTGAAATAAAATTTTTTATTTTTTAATTTAAAAATAAAAGAAAGAAAGAATGGACATGAAAAAAATGCTTTTACATCTTTTATCTATCTCTATATTAAATATTTATAAATAAATTATCATGTCTAAAATGCCGGGGGCTTATTTTTGAATGGATCCTCTCGAGAAAATAGCTTAGTGAGATATTTATAGCCGAGTTTATGGAGAGGTGCCGGGCGCTGCTCTGCAATTAATCATCTCAACCGAGCGCCACGTCATGCGTCGCGTCTGCACTTTAGCGCTGATCATTTTGGCATTGCATCTAATGGGATTGCATGGAGCATTGCTGACCAGTGAGCAGCAAGGCGGGGGATCGATTCAAATCGAAGCCCCATCGTCGGCCAACGCAAGTGAACCGCAACGACTCGACGTGGAATGCCAGGTCAAAACTGACAATGTCGTTGCCAAAGCAAAGGCCAGTCTCACGCGCGTCATCGCCGATCTATGTACTCAGAGTAAATATTCTTTTTCTTTGTTTTTTAAATCAAAATCTATTTGTGGCATAATAATTTCTATTTAATTTGATTAAAAATAAATTTCAATTGACTTTATTTTGATTTACTACAATTAATGTTAATTTTTTTTTAAATAAATTTAGAAACAAATATTATATACTGATGTGATGATATCGTTTTATTCG
>JAKCPI010024233.1:0-13910 GCA_023213315.1 Euborellia annulipes | reverse complement strand
TGAAATCTTTTGAAGGACAATTTACTCTTGTACTTCATAGGAGAGATAGGAGAAATGGTTACCATGGTAACAAAATATAAATTTGAAAATAACTGGATTGTAGGAATTGAGAGTAAACTAACTTCCTCTCGAAATTGATTCTTACAAAATATAATTGTAAATATTTTCCCATGTTTATAAATTTTTACATTTTGAATTTTGAATATGCATTAAGTGGAAACTAAATATATGTCGAAACAAAAAATCTGGTATGGCAATCACAGAATACAACTTTCAATTAACTAAGGTAACACAAATTTTTTTGAAATCATATCTAATAATTTTATAATAATAAAAAACTTATTATTTTAATTTTAAACAATTGCCACACTGCCAGTTGAGTACCACGAGATTTTTAAAATTCTTTTCTCGTATAAAATTTTATATTCCAATTAGAGAGAAGAAAATTGGTTTCCTTTCTTCTTAAACTAATTAATTTTTTGAATTGATTAATCTTTTTTCTTTTTCTTTTTTTTTTAAATTAGTATTTAATTCAGGTTTTCCTATTATTAAAAGTTGTGAAAAAAGATGCAGGTGAAGCGGAAGCCCCTCTCATTCTGCCTTTGGGTCCGAGCATTTATATTAGTATACACATGTATATATATATAATTTAAACTGGTTTATTTTCTTGTCTCTCTCTCTGCTAAAATTACATTAATTAAAATATCATTCAAATCAACCCTTGCTAATTACTAATCAAAGTTTTTACACATTTTGGCAATTATATGAATTTTTAATTGAACAGATTATTTTGATAAAAGCTATTCTCAAAAAAAAAAATGTATATAAAATTATACATTTGAATACACAATTATTAATATTAATTTTTTTTTTTTTTTTTAATAATAATATCTGCCTTTCATTCATTTCCCCATCCCAGTACGGTGTGTAATCATAATCATTTGTCGCTCGCGCTAAATTCATTTCATTTGAAGGATTTAATTGAAATATTTTGAACACTCTCCCCTTTTTTTCACTCATCTTTTCTCTGAGACATATCTTTTTTTTTTATTTAATTTTATATTCTCAGTTCATTCTTTCTATTGGAACATTCTGCGAATTCCTATTATCTCTGTTAATTAAATTTATATCCATATCATAATTTTTTTCCCTGCAATGGTATATGTAGCCTATATATATATGAGTGTTGTATTTAATTAAACGGATCAGAGCTGCGTATGATTTGAATAAATGTGTTTTACTTGGCTCGTATTTTGTTAAGAAAATATAATCATTATGAAACAAAAATTAAGAAAAATATTTATTTTTTTTTATTTTCAATTTAAAAAAAATCTCATTATTTCTCCAATTAGAATATTTTTCTTCTAAAAATAAAAGAATTTTGTGATTTTCAAGTGATATATATAATCTAGTTACAAAAATCATCAAGATGAAGGTTTAGTTGTGATTGTTTCATTATATGCAACAAAAATTCAAAAAATCTGGTGTGACTGTCGCACCAGATTTTTTGTGTCTACATATAATTTAGTTTCCGACAGTACAGCACATTCGAATTTCAAGATGTAAAATTTATAATTATGGGAACATATTTTATATTTTGGTACTATGGCATCCATTTCTCCTATCTTTTTATGAAGTACAAGAGTAAAGTGGACTTCAGAAGATTTCAATAGCAAAATGAGAATATAAATTTTAAAGAGCATCTAAAAAATAATTGATTTATGAATTTTAAACAAAATAATTGAAGCGAATGTTGAGAAAATCGAAACAAACTGAAAAAGTACATCAGTAAAGTACTAGTACTCTTTGGCCGAAAAGCTTAATTTCACTTTCCAGGGAGGTGTGTTTGACTTAAATATAAAATTTCAGCGTAATAGCTCAATTCCTTCATGCTTAAAATTGAACACAGACACACAGACAGCAGACCATGTCGTGCGAAAAAACCACTTTTTGGATTCAGGGGACCTCAAAACGTGAAGATCCATCAAAAATCTCGACATCGAATTTTTGATGATGAATCCAATACTTTCTCTATATATATTAAAATAAATAGAACTAAGAGAAAGTAAAAATAAAGTAAAAAATAGTAATTTTAAAAGTAATGCTCTTTTTTATTGTTTATTTTCCAACTATATATAAGTATACACTGTATTCTAAAACAAAAAGACATGTTCGTTTCTCCTTAATATAAATATAATTAAAAGAAGTCTACATGGTGGACAAAATAATAAAATTTGATATTTTAATTTGAAATCCCTCAATTATTTATTACAAGGAAACAAAAAAAATCATAACCAATGAAGTACGTGGCTGTTGATTTACCAAGGAAAGGAGTATGTTCAAAAATTATTCAAATCCGATTTTGTTACAATTAATGAGACGTTTCGAGAAAACTTTTATTTCCTCATCATCAAGTCTTTACAACAAGAAATAACATAATATAACACATTAATATAGAATAGATTTTAAACAATATAAGATAACATCTTAAGTAGCGAAAACCCTGAGTTGTTAGCAATATTTCTATTATGTATAACAAGGGTGTATTGACTTGTTCAAAATTATTTCTTTCAATATTTTCTTAAAATAATTTATAATTAAAATTTAACTTACCTATCAATGTTAATTTAAATTAAAACGAAATGTTGAAAAGAAGAAATCTTCATCAACAAAATACTCTCAAAATTTTTTTATAAAAACCCTTGAATATGTGAGATTAATAGTTATATTTTCACAATATTTCATATCTTGAGGGGTCACCAATAACTCCCATCATATCGCCGTTTCGTAGGCGAGTTAATTACTGGTCACCAAATTGCATTTGATGTGCATTTTTGATGTGTTGTTCTTTGGTTGTAATTAAACGACAGTATTTCCACATTAGGTCGAGATTATCAACAATAAGGCTATGGTAGACCTCTTGCCCTTTTTTACAGGTGTGAGAAAGGGCAAGAGGTCTACCGCTTCGGTGGTGGAGCATATACAATTGCGTTGATAATGGCCACACATTCGATTTAGATAATGTGGAAATACTGTCGTTTGAGCCCAATTACAACAAAAGAACAACATCAGAAAAGTGCTACATCAAATTATTTGGTGACCGGGCAATTAACTTTCATACGGATTGTGAAGGGTTGAGCGGCATATATGATGGGGTTATTGGTGACCTGGCCTCCAGATGATGCTGAGGACGTGTAGGGAGTTT
Source organism: Euborellia annulipes (assembly GCA_023213315.1). Lineage (NCBI taxonomy): Eukaryota > Metazoa > Arthropoda > Insecta > Dermaptera > Anisolabididae > Euborellia > Euborellia annulipes. Next base: position 10,705 of record JAKCPI010024233.1, on the reverse strand, counting down.
TTTCGAAATGTTGTGAAATATTCATTTGATTCTCTGCTATACGCTTTGGCCCAATCTCACATATTCAAGGGGGCTTTTATAAAAAAATTTTGAGGGAAAAATACATTTTGTTTTTAAAGGGGAAAATTCTGAATTTTTTTATATAATCTCTTGTAAATTTGTTTTTATTGATTTGATGTAGAAAGATTTCTTCTTTCAACATTTCGCTTTAATTTAAATAACATTGACCAGATTTTAAGTGATTAAATTTTAATTATAGAAATATTTTAAGAAATATTGAAAGAAATATATTTATAATCGAGACGCTTTTGCAATTTTTAACATTCTCACTGAACAAGTCAATGAATAACACACCCATAAAGAATATACATAATAAATGGTATTGAGCCCTTTAACAACTCCGGGACAAATACAAGTTTGTAAGTGTTATCTTATAATAGTTTTAAAAAATTTTTTCTATCTATTCTATATTAATGTGTTATATTATGTATTTCTTGTGTAAGAAAGACTGATGATGAGGAAATAAAGTTTTCTCGAAACGTCTCATTAATTGTAACAAAATCGGAGGCTTTAATTTTGGCTGCACCTGCTTCCTTCCTTGTGAAAAAAAATCATATACAGAACAATCTACTATCAATTTAAATAAAATGAAGTAGAAATAAATTAAGAAGTGTTCAATAATTTTGATTGTTTATGATCTTTACTTTCTTTTACCCTATATATGATATATATATAAAAAAGAAAGTTTTGAATTCATGTCAAAAATTCAAATGTCGAGATTTTGAGGGATATACACGTTTTCAAGTCAAAAAGTGGTTTTCGCAGCATGGTCTGTCTGTGTGTCCCTGTGGAACAAAATATCTCAAGAACGAGAAGAGCTAGGAGGTTGAAATTTTATATTTAAATTAGGCACCCCTCTAGGACGTGACACGAACCTTTTGAACATATTCTCAAAAAAAAATGAAAATATTTCCAGCCATTAAATATTATTTTTAAAGAAAGTTGTGTGCTGTGCGCCAGTCACACCACAGATTTTTTTTTTTTTTTTTTTTGAATGATTTGAATAGAAAATTTTTTATAAACTCAAAATATGTGATACTTTTTTTAGCCATATTTTTGAAGCCAGCTTTATTATTAAAATTTAATTAAATTTTTTCTATCTCCTTTGTTTTTTGCACTTAATCGCTTAGTTTGAATTTTGTGCCCACTTATTTATCTTTGACATTAAAATTAATTTTCAAAAAAGTCTCCTCATTTATTTTAAGAAAAATATTTTACAAGGGGCTGTTGAGAGAGGGATAGAGTCCGACGCAAGGGCTGCGTTATTCAAACGTTAGCTTTGGCGGCCGTGTAGGGCTCGACTCGTGCGCCAAGCTTTCTCGGAATTTTCGATACAGAAATTTAAATAAAACAAAAGGAATTTCTCGTCAATATCATATTTAGAAATATGATTTTGTAAATTTTTCTGAGTATACTCGGCAAAATATTTGAAAAAAATGTGAGAGCCGCCATACTTTTACCGCATGCCAAAAAAAGTTGAGTCTGAATAAAAAAAATATTCTTATATTTAAAGGAGATATAAGAAATATTTTTTTTTTTCGAACTAACAATATTTCTCTCATTTAAAGGGATCCAAAAATCAATTCATTTCAAAAAACAAAAAATAATAATAATATTAATCTGATTATTTAATCAAAATCAATAGTGCCGTTTTTGCAAAAAACACAAGAAAAAATATAAAAAATTACTTAATTAAATTTTTAGCGTGACGATGAATTATGTAGTAGGATAAATAAAAAGAATATTTTTTCTTTATTATATTTAAATCGCGTAGTCGACCGAAACGTCGCTGTATGTTTAAATATAATAATGAAAAATACATAACTGCTGTGCTTTTTATTTATCCTTCTATTATTTAAATTTGGCCCGGAAGCTTCTTGTTCCAAGGATATAATTAAATTAAATATCAAATTTGGGTTTTCAACTTCATTTTCTATCAAAAAACATTTAATTCAAATTAATTTTATAATTTTTTTCTATTACTATTGCCTAGATAAGATATTTTTTAATTAAATGATAATTATAATTAAACTAGGTGTGAAAAAATAAATAAATTATAGGATGAAAATATTTTAAAATACGGTGAATTAATCAATTATGATCAGATAATTCTACATAAGCATTCTATTAGCTTATTTTATAAAATTGGACAAATTCACCTTTTAGTTTCAAATAAATTTATATTAATCAAGTATAAATAGCGGAAAAAATAAATCAAGATATGCTGATTAATTGCAGAAATAAGATAATCAATTAGCACGATTTTTAGAACATTTCGAAATTATGAGAAAAATACGAGTGCTATATTTTACTATTTATTTAAAAGACAAAATAAATAAAATATTCTCAAGGGTATGGTATGGATTTTAGGTCAATTTTTTTAGTTGTGGTTCTGAGAACATAACAATCAAAAATAAGAGCATTTATATAGGGCGTTAGGGGAAAGGTGCTTCTCTTATCTTTATTGTATCTTTTTATTCATCACTTCGTAGCATTTTCCTTAAATCGAGTTGTTTTGCTTCGCCTTAAGATAAGGCTGCCTGTACAACACACAAGGATAATAATTTGCCTAGTCTTGTTTTTTTTTTTTTATATATATATTATTAAATTAAATGTTCTGTTGAACGTGAAAGTAGGGAAATACTACTACTACTTTCATAGCAGTGCGGGGTCGGCGGAATGGTTTTTTTTTTGCGATCGGAAGAAATAGATCAGGCCGGCCCGTTTCACGGTCTGACGCCTGTTGAAAGTATAGAAGGAAGGAGCTGACATGTAAAGAATAGGACTGTCAGTCCCAGCTTGGGTAGCTCGTGGTCGCCATCCACGTACCCACAAGATGTGGGCCCCTGAGCATATATGTAGGGAAATAACAATACACAATTAATTTAATTATATTGATTATTCTATGAATTAGAATAAATACAAATTAAAAGAAAAGAAAAACTGAACCTTAGTTCGGGTAACTCCTAATTGCCAACCCACCCCTGAGTAGATAGATGCAAAATTTCTTCTATGATCAGGGGCGCCGGAACGAATTTGAATCAGGGGGGGCAAAAAATTTTTTTTTAGAAAATTAAAATAATTTAATATGTTCAAATAGTATAAAACAAAAACAAATCTACTATAAAACTAAAAAAATTTTAAATAAAATCACAATTTTAATAAAATTAAAATTTTAAAAAATTTGGTAGTGATTTTTCAAAAATTTTTGGAAAAAAATGAATTTCTTACTCTTTTAATTTAGAAGATTGTATTTTTCAAAAGTAAAAATATATCATTTTTAATAATAAATGAAATAAAAGAAGAAATTTTGCCCCCCTCTGCCCCCCCCCTGTAGGATGCCAGGGGGGGGCAATGTACCCTTGCCCCCCCCCCAGTTCCGGCGCCTATGTCTATGATTATATATTTGAACTGTTCTCTTCATTATTAAGTATTATTTATTTATTTATTCGATTAGGTAGGTTTACATTTTCCCAAGTATAGTCATTTTGCATATTAAAAAATTCCCGCACTGTCTATTTCATTATTTATTCTCTCTTTTTAATTAAATGTTTTTATTTTTTATTTTTGACTAAATATTAATAAACACGGGTATCAAACGAAATTAAAAATAAATTTTATATGTTTTATCTATACTTTTCATTTATACTAAAGAATTAAAAAAAAAATGAATTTTTAATCATGTCAAAATTTTTACAAAGGATTATTCTGAAATTAAAATATTTTAAATAAATATTTATTTAAATTAAATGAATTTTAATAATAAATAATTTGATAAGTTTTTTATCATTTCATGCAGCCAGAGGGGAGGGGCCAAGCCTCCCGCCCCCCTCTCGAAATTTGGAAAAATTATTAATAAAGAGAAATATAAATAGAGAAATGGTTTAGGCTAAGTAGGTTTTAAAATTCTAAATAACTGTTGGAAATCATAAAAAAAGTAATAAGATCAATGAAATGAGGAGGCAGCTAAGGAGTAGTCTCTTCACCAATTAGAACCTTTGACTACGTGAAATTAGGATCATGGGCGTACCCAGCGAGGGGCAGCTACCCCCCTTGAAGCAAAAAAAAAAATTAAACGTTTATAAAGTGGTGAAACGAAACAAAATTGGTGGATAGCGGCGGCGAATGATTATTTTTGTTAGGACTCGAGGGTTTTTAGGCCTTTAATTCGAAGGCTTTTCCCCTCTATATTAAAAATAGCTATGTCCCAATCTGGACGACCATGATCTGCCCCACCCCCCTGGACGACCATGATCTGACCATGCCCCCCCCTAGATTTGATCCTGGGTACGCCCATGATTAGGTTAAAAAAAACTTTACTATTTTATTTATTTATTTTTAATATTCATTCATTTTAAGTAAATATTTCAATTTCAGAATAATCCTTTATAAAAATTTTATATGCAAATTAATTTTTTTTTTACTTTCTCTTTTCTATGTATATATGTAAATATATATATATAGACAAAAATTGAATGCCGAAATTTTGATGGATATACACGTTTTGAGGAACCCTGAATCCAAAAAAGTGGTTTTCGCAACATAGTCTGTCTGTGTGTGTGTGTTCAATTTTAAGCATGAAGGAATTGAGCTACGAGGCTGAAATTTTATATTTAAGTTAATCACTCCTCTGGGACGTAAAAGCTTTTCAACAAAATCTGCCAAAAAGTATTAGTACTTTACTGATGTATTTTTTCAGTTTTTTTTTTTTTCATTTTCTCACAATTCGCACTAAAACAATTTAGTTTAAAATTCAAAAATCAATTATTTTTTATATGCTCTTTAAAACCTATATTCTCATTTTGCTCTCAAAATTGTTTGAAGCACACTTTACTCTTGTCTTCATAGAAAAGATAGGAGAAATGGTTATCAAAATATAAATATTTTTCATGTTTATAAATTTCATATCTTGATTCTCTTATAAGAGAAAGTTCTGTGCTGTACCAGTCACACGAGATTTTTTAATTCTTTAATATAAAAAATGAAATGGATAAAACAATATTTATTTAATTTATTTTTAATTAATTTAATTTTCTTTTGATACCCTTGTTTATTAATATTTAGTTAAAATAAATAAATTTAACTATATAGTTGTTTCTTGATGACTGTATATTATAATATGAGGATTTGATATATGGGAAGCCAAGGCGCAAAAAAAAATAAATTTCGTCGACGTTTCGAGTGCCGATCGCACTCTTCATCGGGGCAAAAATTGATATCAAAGTTTCAGGTTAGTTGACATGGCAGTGTAGCAACGTTTTTACCAATTTATCTCTTGAAAAATTCTCTTTACTGTTTGGAGGTCAACATCAATTTTTTCCTGATGAAGAGTGCTCGGCACTCGAAACGTCGATAAAATATAGACTTTTATTTTATTTTTCGCCTTGGCTGCTCATGTACCACAACTCAATTTAACAAAAATTTTTCTAAAAAAATGATCTTTCAACACTTTCCAACTTATGATTTAAAATCTGTTTATTTAAAAAAAATCTGGTGTGACTGGCGCACAGCACACAACTTTCTCTTACCTTCGGTAATCGAAAATTGTGTTCTGTGCTTGTCACACCAGATTTTTTGTGTCGACATGTATTTAGTTTCCGACCATAGGGTACGATTGAATTCAAGATGTAAAATTTATAAGTATGGGAAAATATTTATATTTTGTTTCCATGGCAACCATTTCTCCTATCTTTTCTATGGAGTACAAGAGTAAAGTGGTCTTCAGAAGATTTCAATCACAAAATGAGAATATACATTTTATAGAGAATCTAAAAAATAATTGATTTTTGAATTAAAAAAAAAATCGTTGGAGCAAATTTTGAGAAAATCGAAAAAAAACTGAAAAAGTGCATCAGTAAAGTACTAGTATTCTTTGGTCGATTTTGTTCAAAAGCTTCGTGTCACGTCCCATGGGGGTGCCTAACTTAAATATAAAATTTCAACCTCCTAGCTCTTTCCTTTCTTGAGATATTTTGTTCACGGACACACACACACACACACAACACACACACACACACAGACAGACAGACAGACCATGTCGCGAATACGACTTTTTTGGATTCAGGGGACCTCAAAACGTGTATATCCATCAAAATCTCGACATCGAATTTTTGACATGAAACCAATACTTTCTCTCTCTATATATATTAACATATATATAGAGGTAAGAGAAAGTAAAAAATTTCTGATTATTTTCTTTCAATATAGAAAAATTTATTTTTAATGGTAATTGTATTTATTATTACTACATTTTCCTTCATACTTATTTTATCAAATCTAATAAAAGTATTCCAAACAGTTTGCGCTTTAAAAAAGAAGATGTAAAGTGATTAAGCTTCATTAAAATAAAAGGGATGTTTATTTTTGAGTTGATGATATATTTATGAATATTTAACGAATTCAAATCTTTTAAAGACTTGTTATCTTTTCATAAAAAAGTATTTTTTTTTTTTTAATTTAATTAAAACCGATAATAAATTAACTAATTGAAATATTAATTAACTCAAAATTTTTTTATAAAATTATTTACATACACGGCTATTTGAAACTATTGCAATTGACTTTTTTAATTAAAGAGTTAAAACCGGAGGCGAAACTCATTATTAGAAACCATAGATTTAAATTATTCATGAAAGGAGGATGAGATCCAACCCAAATTGGACAGAACAAAATATTAGTTTCACTTATGAAATTTTGTATTTTATGAACAAAAAAAAAAATATATTTTAATTACGGTATATTGATGATTCAAAATTTTAAATAAACATTTGAATATTTTTCACTCTAATATTAAAAAAATCTGGTGTGACTGATTGTACAGCACACAACTTTCTCTTACCAAAGATTGTGTTCTGTGCTTATCACAAGTCGAATTTTGAATCCAATACTTTCTCTTTATATATATTAACATAAATAGAGGCAAGAGAAAGTAAAAATAATTAAAATTAATATTTTCTCATTTAATACAATCGCTGTTATTTATACAAAAAAAAAAATAAATAAATAAATTGCTAATAAACAATTTTATTTTTTTATTTTTTTTTTTATCCATTTCATTTTGATTATAAAGCTTATATTCATTATAGAACAAATTTATTTAATTTTTTGAATAAAATTAGAGTAATTAATCTAACATTAATTTAAAAAAAATTTTATTATATTTAAAATGATTTATTAATTCAAATGTTAGTTAATTCTCCAATAAAAAAAAAAGTTTCAAATTTATTTATGGTAGTTACTAGTGTTTTGATTTTTAAATAATAATTAAAAAATCTGGTGTGATTGCCGCACAGCACACAGCTTTGATTATTGCAAGGGCGGATCCAGAGGTGTTTCTCGGGGGGGGGGGGGGGGGGGGGGGGTAATCTGGTGTGACTCGTCGCACAGCACACTATTTTTTGTTTAATTTCGGTAATTTAAAAGCGCATTCTGTACTTGTTTGCCAGAATATAAATACACATCAAATTTTTAAGTATTAATTTTTAAAATTTTACATTAAAAATAAATTTTTTTGCGAAAAAAAGGTATTTTTTTGAATCTCGGGGGGGGGGGTAATTACCCCCTTTACCCCCCCCCCCCCATTGTATCCGCCCTTGGATTATTGCTATGGTTATTGAAAGTTGTGATCTCTTTTTGTCACACTAGATTTTTTTGTGTCGATATATATTTAGTTTACGCCAATATATTATAATTCAAGATGTAATAGGTTCTAAAAAATAATTGATTTATGAATTTTAATCAAAATCGTTAGAACCAATTTTGAGAAAATAGAAAAATATATCAGTGAAGTACTAGTACTTTTATTGAAAAGCTTATTTTCTCTTAACTTAACGCTATAAATATAAAATTTCAACCTCGTAGTTCAATTCATTCATGCTTTATTTTGAACACACACACACTTCAAACCATTTTGCGTGTCCCATTTTTTTTTTTTAGCTCAGTGGATCTCAAAACGAGTAGCTATATCTATCAAAATCTTGACATCGAATTTTTGACATGAATCCAAAACTTTCTTCTCTATATATACAAGTACAAAGCAAGACTAAAATTCGTTCAAAAACAAGAACTGTCAAAAAAAAAGGATTTTTACTGGAAAGTAGCTAAATACCTAATAGAAAACAAAGTAATACAGAGAACTTGATATTTTAATTAATTGTTCTAAACAAATAATAATGAAATTAATTATCTAATAGAGATGGGTTAGAGATGTTCAAAAAATTTTTGATTAAAGTTATTATTATAATTTTTTATTTTGATTTATTTTTATGATAGTTATTAGAAGTCATAAACGAAAATTCGATTTACCGTTTCGTTGTTAGGTTCATCACGCTATATCTATAAGTAAGCAACGAATATAGTTTGAAATGGTCGCTCCCTCTGCCAGCTTGTGACTGAGTTCAGTTCAGTGATGAGGGGCTGTTACTTACTTCACCCTTATCCCTTTCTCCCCACCACTCTCTATCTCTTTCCCGCACATTGCCCGGGCGCATCTTCCCTCTCTTTCGCACTCCCTCGCCTCGGGGGAGATGACGTTGCATTCGGGGGTTCGGGGGGGGAGTGGGAGCGTCCCTCGTCCTTTCCCTAAGGGCGGAAGGGACTAGCAAAACTAGAAGCGAACCAACCAACCAGTGAACGAACAAAGGTTGTTGCATGCAGTGTGAAAATCAAAAAAAACTTTCTATATAAGGCCATCCACCTACCTAACTGTGTCTACAGGTGTGATTAAAACTCAATCGACAAGCACATTGATTGAACCAACCAAACAACCTTTAAATGGATTAATTGTTTATGTATATAACACACAAACAAATATTTATACAGAATCGGGGTTAAAGATTTTTTGCCTTAACCCTTTTGTTATTAACTCCATACAAAAATAAATAAATATCAATACAAAATGTTTGTTTTTATTGAGCATTTTATTTGTATTTCAGAAGAAAATTTAAATATTCATAGTACTTCATTTCCTGGTTAATTTAGCTTTTTAAAAAATTCAGATTGTTATTCTCCAAAGAAAGAATTTTATTTTCTTGCTTTATATCGATTCACCCCACATCTTAATAGCTTCTTTCCTCTCAGTAATAGAAGATTTGTGCAAAGTTTTGTTCGTTTCTGAGATAAAATCATACTGTAATTTGTAAGACCATTTCCAGAATCGTTCTTAAATTTTACTAAAATATAGATTCTATATATTATTTTAGTAGAAGGAATGATTGAGGGTGGCTCAGTTACTACTTGGTAGTAAAAAAAGTAGAAATTTACCCTGCAAGCAGAGCCATAGCCAGGGGGTATTTGGGGTCCAAAACCTTCTCCACCCCTGAAATCCCAAAAAATTATATAATTAAATATATACAAAAAATATAAATAAATAATTAAAAATAATAAAGTGAAATTATGAAAATAAAATTTTAAATACTCGCTTTTGAAGTTGTGACTCTGATGTGATTAACACTTTAATAGAGAGATGGAGATATCAGCCAAATTGGAATGCTCTAGGTTCAATAAAACTCCCAGAATAAGACGTTTCGGCCTGAATTTATTTGGCCATCTTCAGTTATTGGAAATTATACACATAGTGCAAGTGCACAAGGGATTGAGCCAAGATTTGTCAATAATAAAATTTATTTGCTTCATATAAAATTATATGGTTCCTGTGCCCAAGATCAGAGATAAAATCTCTCTAAAAATCGCTGATTTTGATCACAGGAGCCATTAATTTTATATGAAGCAAATAAATTTTATTATTGACAAATCTTGGCTCAATCCCTTGTGCACTTGCACTATGTGTATAATTTCCAATAACTGAAGATGGCCAAATAAATTCAGGCCGAAACGTCTTATTCTGGGAGTTTTATTGAACCTAGAGCATTCCAATTTGGCTGATATCTCCATCTCTCCATTATAATTTTAATTAAATACTGTTAGAAATTATAAAAAAGAAATATTTTTCCTTAAAATTTATTCATTAGGGTGACGGGGGGATTGCCTCTCGGATCATTCGATACCCCCCCCCCCCCCGAAAGAATTTACTGGCTATTGCCCTGCCTACAAGATTTAAAAGCAAAAAAACTTGTAAAAATTAAAAAACTTTGCTCTTTATCAATTTTTGTATACCCATTTCCTCATCTAAAAGATTGACTTGTCTTTCACAATTCAAAAAAATCTTCAATAATACCATTGTAAAACATATATAAATTTTTTAAGAACATTTCTGAATAGGACTTATAATAAATTTAAAATTTAGTATAGTTATCAATTATTTTAAATTTATAAAGAGGTGTAAATCAATTACATCACACAACTTCATTAATTTGGAATTAAAAAAAAAATAAATACCATTTAAAAAAAAAAATAATAAATACGTCTTTGAATAATAAAAAAAATTATGTAGCTTATTATTTATTGATAAAACATATTTACACAGACAACGCACATGTGTCCATTTGCATTGCTTTAGGGCCTTTGGCCTTTCTATGTTTGTACTAGAGTTGAACCCGCTTTATCCAATCAATACTAAATTTTGAGCTTAGGTTTCTGGTTACATCCCTTCACTACAGTGAATAGAGTCGACCTCTCGTATACTGTACATGAAACGAACAAAATAAAAAAATTTTTCTTGGTCAAGTAATAAAAATTTTTGTTCCTT
>JAKCPI010024232.1:0-13292 GCA_023213315.1 Euborellia annulipes | reverse complement strand
TGACTTCCTGTCTCTTTGTGTATGCGCCTGTTCTCTCGCTGATTGGCTAGAGTTACAGGAAGTGGAGCGGGAGAAGGAAATTTAAAACTTCAGTTAGAGAGGGAAATTTGAAAATTTCCAAACAGTGAGCAAGAATAAATTTGATGCATTTGCTCGCCGAAGGGGGTCCAGGGGCCGTAGTCCCCTGGCAAGTGGTAGGGCCCGCCTTCGGCGAGCAAGATGTTACTGATTGGATTCAATCACAGCAAAAATTCTGTACGTGATGCACCAAAAGAAGTTTTCACTAAAATACATTAAAAAGAGGAAAAAAAATGTTTGATCCCGAATTTGATTAAAACCGTTCAACCGGGAATTCGCAGGCGATTTTTACTTTCTCTAACCTATTTATACACTATAAATAGAATATAAAAAAATTGATGTCTATATAGATTTTGATGAAAATAAACGTTTTGAGGTCCCCTGGGTCTAAAAAAGTGAGTCCCGCAAAATGGTCTGTGTGTGTGTATGTGTGTGTGTCGGTCTATGAACAAAATATCTCAAAAACGAAAAAGAGGTATGAAGTTGAAATTATATATTTAAGCTAGGTACTTCCTTGAGACGTAAAAATAAGCTTTTAATCAAAATCGGCCAAAAAGTATTTTTTCAGTTTTTTATTTTTGATTTTCTCAAAATTCGCTCTAACGATTTTCATTAAAATTCATAAATCATTTATTTTTTAGATGCTCTTTAAAATGTATATTCTCATTTTGCTCTTGAAATGTTCTGAAGGACAATTTACTCTTGTACTTCATAGGAGAGATAGAAGAAATGGTTGCCATGGTAACAAAATATAAATTTGAAAATAACTGGATTGTACAAGTTTTTTTTATAAGAATCGATTTCAAGAGAAAGTTTACTCGCAGTTCCTTATGGAGGATAAAAATTTAATTAAAACAAAATGTTTGATTATTGAGATATAATTGCGACTGTTTTTCTGCAGATAATTTTACAGTTTCGGTGATAAAGACTCCATCTTCAGGCTGAAACAACATACATCTATCATCACTGTAAAATTATCGGCAGAAAAACAGTCACAATTATATCTCAACAATCAAACATTTTGTTTTAATTAAATTTTACCTTATCCATTAAAAAGGAACTGAACTCTTGAAATTGATTCTTACAAAATAAAAAGATTTTCCCATGTTTATAAATTTTACATTTTGAACTTTAATACATCGGCGGAAACTAAATATATGTCGAAACAAAAAATCTGGTATGGCAATCACAGAATACAACTTTCACTTGCCGAAGGTAACAGCAGATTTTTTAAATCATCATATCTAATAATTTTATAATAATAAAACTTATTATTTTGATTTTAAACAATTTCCACACTGCCAGAGAGAGTTGAGATTTTTAAAATTCTTTTCTCGTATAAAATTTTATATTCCAATTAGAGAGTAGAAAATTGGTTTCCTTTCTTCTTAAACTAATTAATTTTTGAATTGATTAATCTTTTTTCTTTTTTTAAATTAGTATTTAATTCAGGTTTTCCTATTATTAAAAGTTGTGAAAAAAGATGCGGGTGAAGCGGAAGCCCCTCTCATTCTGCCTTTGGGTCCGAGCATTTATATTAGTATACACATGTATATATATATAATTTAAACTGGTTTATTTTCTTGTCTCTCTCTCTGCTAAAATTACATTAATTAAAATATCATTCAAATCAACCCTTGCTAATTACTAATCAAAGTTTTTACACATTTTGGCAATTATATGAATTTTTAATTGAACAGATTATTTTGATAAAAGTTATTTCAAAAAAAAAAAAAGTATATAAAATTATACATTTGAATACAATTATTAATATTAATTTTTTTTTTTTTTTAATAATAATATCAGCCTTTCATTCATTCCCCCATCCCAGTACGGTGTGTAATCATAATCATTTGTCGCTCGCGCTAAATTCATTTCATTTGAAGGATTTAATTGAAATATTTTGCACACTCTCCCCTTTTTTTCACTCATCTTTTCTCTGAGACATATCTTTTTTTTTTTATTTAATTTTATATTCTCAGTTCATTCTTTCTATTGGAACATTCTGCGAATTCTATTATCTCTGTTAATTAAATTTATATCCATATCATAATTTTTTCCTGCAATGGTATATGTAGCCTATATATATATGAGTGTTGTATTTAATTAAACGGATCAGAGCTGCGTATGATTTGAATAAATGTGTTTTACTTGGCTCGTATTTTGTTAAGAAAATATAATCATTATGAAACAAAAAAATTAAGAAAAATATTTATTATTTTTTTTATTTTCATTTAAAAAAAATCTCATTATTTCTCCAATTAGAATATTTTTCTTCTAAAAATAAAAGAATTTTGTGGTTTTGAAGTGATATAATCTAGTTACAAAAATCATCAATATGAAGGTTTAGTTGTGATTGTTTCATTATATGCAACAAAAATTCAAAAAATCTGGTGTGACTGTCGCACCAGATTTTTTGTGTCTACATATATTTAGATTCCGACAGTACGGTACATTCGAATTTCAAGATGTAAAATTTATAATTATGGGAACATATTTATATTTTGGCACTATGGCATCCATTTCTCCTATCTTTTTATGAAGTAATGAGTAAAGTGGACTTCAGAAGATTTCAATAGCAAAATGAGAATATAAATTTTAAAGAGCATCTAAAAAATAATTGATTTATGAATTTTAAACAAAATAATTGAAGCGAATTTTGAGAAAATCGAAACAAACTGAAAAAGTACATCAGTAAAGTACTAGTACTCTTTGGCCGAAAAGCTTAATTTCACTTTCCAGGGAGGTGTTTGACTTAAATATAAAATTTCGGCGTAATAGCTCAATTCCTTCATGCTTAAAATTGAACACACACAGACAGCAGACCATGTCGCGAAAACCACTTTTTTGGATTCAGGGGACCTCAAAACGTGTATATCCATCAAAATCTCGACATCGAATTTTTGACATGAATCCAATACTTTCTAGAAAGTAAAAATAAAGTAAAAAATAGTAATTTTAAAAGTAATGCTCTTTTTTATTGTTTATTTTCCAACTATATATAAGTATACACTGCACTCTAAAACAAAAAGACATGTTCGTTTCTCCTTAATATAAATATAATTAAAAGAAGTCTATATGGTGGACAAAATAATAAAATTTGATATTTTAAATTGAAATCCCTCAATTATTTATTACAAGGAAACAAAAAAAATCATATACAGAACAATCTACTGTCAATTTAAATAAATGAAGTAGAAATAAATTAAGAAGCAGCCAATAATTTTGATTGTTTATGATTTTTACTTTCTCTTACCCTATATATGATATATATATATTTAAAGAAAGTTTTGGATTCATGTCAAAAATTCAAATGTCGAGATTTTGAGGGATATACACGTTTTCAAGTCAAAAAAGTGGTTTTCGCAGCATGGTCTGTCTGTGTGTGTCTGTGAACAAAATATCTCAAGAACGAGAAGAGCTAGGAGGTTGAAATTTTATATTTAAATTAGGCACCCCTCTAGGACGTGACACGAACCTTTTGAAGTTGTGTGCTGTGCGATCATTTTTTTTTTTCCCGTTTTTTTTTTTTAAAGATTTGAATAGAAAATATTTTATAAATCAAAATATGTATACTTTTTTTAGCCATATTTTTGAAGCCAGCTTTATTATTAAAATTTAATTAAATTTTTTCTATTCTCTTTGTTTTTTGCACTTAATCGCTTAGTTTGAATTTTGGCCCACTTATTTATCTTTGACATTAAAATTAATTTTCAAAAAAGTCTCCTCATTTATTTTAAGAAAAATATTTTACAAGGGCTGTTGAGAGAGGGATAGAGTCCGACGCAAGGGCTGCGTTATTCAAACGTTAGCTTTGGCGGCCGTAGGGCTCGACTCGTGCGCCAAGCTTTCTCGGAATTTTCGATACAGAAATTTAAATAAAACAAAAGGAATTTCTCGTCAATATCATATTTAGAAATATGATTTTGTAAATTTTTCTGAGTATACTCGGCAAAATATTTGAAAAAAATGTGAGAGCCGCCATACTTTTACCGCATGCCAAAAAAGTTGAGTCTGAATAAAAAAAATATTCTTATATTTAAAGGGAGATATAAGAAATATTTTTTTTTTTTTTCGAACTAACAATATTTCTCTCATTTAAAGGGATCCAAAAATCAATTCATTTCAAAAAACAAAAAATAATAATAATAATATTAATCTGATTATTTAATCAAAATCAATAGTGCCGTTTTTGCAAAAAACACAAGAAAAAATATAAAAATTACTTAATTAAATTTTTAGTGTGACGATGAATTATGTAGTAGGATAAATAAAAAGAATATTTTTTCTTTATTATATTTAAATCGCATAGTCGACCGAAACGTCGCTGTATGTTTAAATATAATAATGAAAAATACATAACTGCTGTGCTTTTTATTTATCCTTCTATTATTTAAATTTGGCCCGGAAGCTTCTTGTTCCAAGGATATAATTAAATTAAATATCAAATTTGGGTTTTCAACTTCATTTTCTATCAAAAAACATTTAATTCAAATTAATTTTATAATTTTTTTCTATTACTATCCTAGATAAGATATTTTTTAATTAAATGATAATTATAATTAAACTAGGTGTGAAAAAATAAATAAATTATAGGATGAAAATATTTTAAAATACGGTGAATTAATCAATTATGATCAGATAATTCTACATAAGCATTCTATTAGCTTATTTTATAAAATTGGACAAATTCACCTTTAGTTTCAAATAAATTTAAATTAATCAAGTATAAATAGCGGAAAAAATAAATCAAGATATGCTGATTAATTGCAGAAATAAGATAATCAATTAGCAAGATTTTTAGAACATTTCGAAATTATGAGAAAAATACGAGTGCTATATTTTACTATTTATTTAAAAGACAAAATATATAAAATATTCTCAAGGGTATGGTATGGATTTTAGGTCAATTTTTTAGTTGTGGTTCTGAGAACATAACAATCAAAAATAAGAGCATTTATATAGGGCGTTAGGGGAAAGGTGCTTCTCTTATCTTTATTGTATCTTTTTATTCATCACTTCGTAGCATTTTCCTTAAATCGAGTTGTTTTGCTTCGCCTTAAGATAAGGCTGCCTGTACAACACACAAGGATAATAATTTGCCTAGTCTTGTTTTTTTTTTATATATATATATTATTAAATTAAATGTTCTGTTGAACGTGAAAGTAGGGAAATACTACTACTACTTTCATAGTAGTGCGGGGTCGGCGGAATGGTTTTTTTTTTTGCTATCGGAAGAAATAGATCAGGCCGGCCCGTTTCACGGTCTGACGCCTGTTGAAAGTATAGAAGGAAGGAGCTGACATGTAAAGAATAGGACTGTCAGTCCCAGCTTGGGTAGCTCGTGGTCGCCATCCACGTACCCACAAGATGTGGGCCCCTGAGCATATATGTAGGGAAATAACAATACACAATTAATTTAATTATATTGATTATTCTATGAATTAGAATAAATACAAATTAAAAGAAAAGAAAAACTGAACCTTAGTTCGGGTAACTCCTAATTGCCAACCCACCCCTGAGTAGATAGATGCAAAATTTCTTCTATGATCAGGGGCGCCGGAACGAATTTGAATCAGGGGGGGGCAAAAAATTTTTTTTTAGAAAATTAAAATAATTTAATATGTTCAAATAGTATAAAACAAAAACAAATCTACTATAAAACTAAAAAAATTTTAAATAAAATCACAATTTTAATAAAATTAAAATTTTAAAAAATTTGGTAGTGATTTTTCAAAAATTTTTGGAAAAAAAATGAATTTCTTACTCTTTTAATTTAGAAGATTTTATTTTTCAAAAGTAAAAATATATCATTTTTAATAATAAATGAAATAAAAGAAGAAATTTTGCCCCCCTCTGCCCCCCCCTGTAGGATGCCAGGGGGGGGCAATGTACCCTTGCCCCCCCCCCCCCAGTTCCGGCGCCTATGTCTATGATTATATATTTGAACTGTTCTCTTCATTATTAAGTATTATTTATTTATTTATTCGATTAGGTAGGTTTACATTTTCCCAAGTATAATCATTTTGCATATTAAAAAATTCCCGCACTGTCTATTTCATTATTTATTCTCTCTTTTTAATTAAATGTTTTTATTTTTTATTTTTGACTAAATATTAATAAACACGGGTATCAAACGAAATTAAAAATAAATTTTATATGTTTTCTATCCTTTTCATTTATACTAAAGAATTAAAAAAAAAAATGAATTTTTAATCATGTCAAAATTTTTATAAAGGATTATTCTGAAATTAAAATATTTTAAATAAATATTTATTTAAATTAAATGAATTTTAATAATAAATAATTTGATAAGTTTTTTATCATTTCATGCAGCCAGAGGGGAGGGGCCAAGCCTCCCGCCCCCCTCTCCAAATTTGGAAAAATTATTAATAAAGAGAAATATAAATAGAGAAATGGTTTAGGCTAAGTAAGTGGTTTTAAAATTCTAAATAACTGTTGGAAATCATAAAAAAAAGTAATAAGATCAGTGGCGTAACCAGGGGGGGGGGCGAGGGGGGGCTCGACCCCCCGCCCCAGGCGCATCGAGCCTTTGGCGCCCCCGGAACCGGCATAGGCGCCCTACGGCCTCTAAGATATAGCCCAGCGTATGTGATTTTATCATATTCTTTTCATCGAATGTCTTAAAAAATTGATTGTTTTCTTTTAAAATTATATTACAACTTGAATTCTACTATTTTAAATGAATTTAATTCCAAAAATAATAACGTATATAGAGGCTTTATAATTAAAATTTTTTTTTATTTTGCAATATATAAGCCTTAATTTGATGTTTTAAGGCTGTGGAGATTTACTCAGGATTCGTATAAGATTTAATATTTAATTTTTTGGAATTCAAAATTTTTTTAAGCATGAAGGAATTGAGCTATGAGACTGAAATGTTATATTTAAGTTAAACACCCCCCGGGACCGTGAAAATAAGCTTTTAATCAAAATCGGCCAACAAGTACTAGTATTTTACTGATGTAGTTTTTCAGTTTTTTTTCGATTTTCTCAAAATGAAAGGGCTTTTACCATTCTTCAGGCCCGCCCGAGCCCGCTCGGAATTTTTTCAAACCCGCCCATTCCCGCCCGAGATTTAGTGAATGAATGAACGAATGTCTAGCAATTTTTAAATAAAATTTCATTTGCATGCCCGTCCGCCCTAACCCGTTTATTTAGACTTGCTACCCGCCCGTAATTTTTTCATGGCCTCCAAAGCCCGCCCGGCCCACGCCGCGTGCCGGGCGGGTAACGGGCCAACCCGTACCCGTGCAGGGCTCTAATCGGGGGTTCGGATCCCAGGCAGTCCGATGATTTTATTTAAGCCATTTGAATACCAAATGTCAAAGTCAAAGTCTTATATGGCCTAAGTTGCCGAAAAGACTGTGTGCATGTGTGTGTGAGTGTGAATGGGAAAAAAGTGTGTGTTAAAAAAAAACATGGGGAATGACTTCCCCGAGACTTTCTCGTATATTCTATTGGAATTACGTCTGGGTGTGTGTGTGAACACGATTGCTTAAAATCCAAAGCAGCTAGAAAAATGAAATTTGGTATATGCTCCTTACACTAAAATTGTAGATTTCTATCAACTTTTGGATTAAATTCGTCACTTGGAAGTAGTACTTTACCTAATAAGTTTTTTCAGAAATTTCGAAATTTTCAATTTCTTTGTTATATTATGATAAAATACTCCATTTTAAAAAGTTTTTATTCTTTGATATTTTTCCGAAAACTGAATAGTTTTTGAAATAATCACAGAAGAAAACGACATTTTACTTAAAAGCAAAGAAAAATCAAAACAAAATCATACAAGTGTCTTTAAAAAACATGTAAATATAAACAAATTCGCTGAGGAAATTACAGGATGCAAGAAATTTGCCCGCCGAAGGCGGGCAATTGCTCGCCGAAGGCGAGCAAGGGGGTCCAGGGGGCGGAGCCCCCTGGAAAATCGGCGCCCTAGTTAAGCTTCGCCCCCCCCGCCCTCAAAGGCTGGTTACGCCGCTGAATAAGATCAATGAAATGAGGAGACAGCTAAGGAGTAGTCTCTTCACCATATTAATAATCTTTGACTACGTGAAATTAAGATAAAAAACTTTACTATTTTATTTATTTATTTTTAATATTCATTTATTTTAAGTAAATATTTCAATTTCAGAATAATCCTTTATAAAAATTTTACATGCAAATTAATTTTTTTTTACTTTCTCTTTTCTATGTATATATGTAAATATATACAGTATATAGACAAAAATTCGATGTCGAGATTTTGATGGATCTTCACGTTTTGAGGAACCCTAAATCCAAAAAAGTGGTTTTCGCAACATAGTCTGTCTGTGTGTGTGTGTGTGTTCAATTTTAAGCATGAAGGAATTGAGCTACGAGGCTGAAATTTTATGTTTAAGTTAGTCACTCCCCTGGGACGTAAAAGCTTTTCAACAAAATCTGCCAAAAAGTATTAGTACTTTACTGATGTACTTTTTCAGTTTTTTTTTTTCTCGATTTTGTCACAATTCGCACTAAAACAATTTAGATTAAAATTCAAAAATCAATTATTTTTTATATGCTTTTTAAAATCTATATTCTCATTTTGCTCTCAAAATTGTTTGAAGCACACTTTACTCTTGTACTTCATAGAAAAGAGAGGAGAAATGGTTGCAATGGTAACAAAATATAAATATTTAAATCCAGGAGGAGTGGCTGAATATATATTGAGTAGTGAGGATATCCAGGCAGCCAAAAAACAATAAAGAAAATTATATTTGTCTTTATTTCATATATTTGTCTAGTTTCGGCCGATATTCCGGCCTTCATCAGGACAAATGTTTGCCTCGAGCTTATAGAGGCTCTTGGCAACTCCTGGCAATGTGTTTGAGTTTAGTGATATCACTATTGAACCAGAAGTCATGCCATCCGACGAATGTTCACTCAAACACATTGTCAGGAGTTGCCAAGTGCCTCTATAAGCTCGAGACAAACATTTGTCCTGATGAAGGCCGGAATATCGGCCGAAACGTAGACAAATATATGAAATAAAGACAAATATAATTTTCTTTATTGTTTTTTGGCTGCCTGGATATCCTCACTGCTCAAAATATAAATATAATATTTTTCATGTTTATAAATTTCATATCTTGATTCTCTTATAAGAGAAAGTTCTGTACTGTGCGACCAGTCACACCAGATTTTTTAATTCTTTAATATAAAAAATGAAATGGATAAAACAATATTTATTTAATTTATTTTTAATTAATTTAATTTTCTTTTGATACCCTTGTTTATTAATATTTAGTTAAAATAAATAAATTTAACTATATAGTTGTTTCTTGATGACTGTATATTATAATATGAGGATGTGATATATGGGAAGCCAAGGCGCAAAAATAAAATAAATTTCGTCGACGTTTCGAGTGCCGATCGCACTCTTCATCGGGGCAAAAATTGATATCAAAGTTTCAGGTTAGTTGTCATGGCAGTGTAGCAACGTTTTTACCAATTTATCTCTTGAAAAATTCTCTTTACTGTTTGGAGGTCAACATCAATTTTTTTCCTGATGAAGAGTGCTCGGCACTCGAAACGTCGATAAAATATAGACTTTTATTTTATTTTTCGCCTTGGCTGCTCATATACCACAACTCAATTTAACAAAATTTTTCTAAAAAAAATTTATTTTGATCTTTCAACACTTTTCAACTTATGATTTAAAAATCTGTTCATTTTTTAGAGAAATTTCTGATTATTTTCTTTCAATATAGGAAAATTTATTTTTAATGGTAATTGTATTTATTATTACTACATTTTCCTTCATACTTCTTTTATCAAATCTAATAAAAATATTCCAAACAGTTTGCGCTTTAAAAAGATGTAAAGTGATTAAGCTTCATTAAAATAAAAGGGATGTTTATTTTTGAGTTGATGATATATTTATGAATATTTAACGAATTCAAATCTTTTAAAGACTTGTTATCTTTTCATAAAAAAGTATTTTTTTTTTTTTTTTTTTTTTTTTAATTTAATTAAAACCGATAATAAATTAACTAATTGAAATATTAATTAACTCAAAATTTTTTTATAAAATTATTTACATACTCGGCTATTTGAAACTATTGCAATTGACTTTTTTAATTAAAGAGTTAAAACCGGAGGCGAAACTCATTATTAGAAACCATAGATTTAAATTATTCATGAAAGGAGGATGAGATCCAACCCAAATTGGACAGAACAAAATATTAGTTTCACTTATGAAATTTTGTATTTTATGAACAAAAAAAAAAATATTTTAATTACGGTATATTGATGATTCAAAATTTTAAATAAACATTTGACTATTTTTCACTCTAATTTAAATATTAAAAAATCTGGTGTGACTGTTCGCACAGCACACAACTTTCTCTTACCAAAGATTGTGTTCTGTGCTTATCACGGTCGAATTTTGAATCCAATACTTTCTCTTTATATATATTAACATAAATAGAGGCAAGAGAAAGTAAAAATAATTAAAATTAATATTTTCTCATTTAATACAATCGCTGTTTTTTATACAAAAAAAATACCCCCCCCCCCCCCCCCCCCCCCCCCCCCCCCCCCCCCCCCCCCCCCCCCCCCCCCCCCCCCCCCCCCCCCCCCCCCCCCCCCCCCCCCCCCCCCCCCCCCCCCCCCCCCCCCCCCCCCCCCCCCCCCCCCCCCCCCCCCCCCCCCCCCCAATAATAAATTGCTAATAAACAATTTTATTTTTTATTTTATTTTTTTTTTATCCATTTCATTTTGATTATAAAGCTTATATTCATTATAGAACGAATTTATTTAATTTTTTGAATAAAATTAGAGTAATTAATCTAACATTAATTTAAAAAAAATTTTATTATATTTAAAATGATTTATTAATTCAAATGTTAGTCAATTCTCCAATAAAAAAAAAATGTTTCAAATTTATTTATGGTAGTTACTAGTGTTTTGATTTTTAAATAATAATTAAAAAATCTGGTGTGATTGTCGCACAGCACACAGCTTTGATTATTGCTTTGGTTATTGAAAGTTGTGATCTCTTTTTGTCACACTGGATTTTTTTGTGTCGATATATATTTAGTTTACGCCCTCGGGGCATGGCGTAGAGGTTAGCGTGCTAACCTCATATACCAAACGTCGCGGGTTCGGACCCCAGGCAGTCCGATGATTTTATTTAAGCCAATTGGATACCAAATGGCTTAAATAAGAATGCCTGGACCCCTAATAGATAAATTATTTAATAACGGATATCGTAAAAAGTCTTATATGGCCTGAGTTGCCGAAAAGACTGTATGAATGTGTGTGTGAGTGTGAGTGTGAATGAGAAAAAGTGTGAATGTTTTTTAAAAAAAAAAAAAAAAAATATTTAGTTTACGCCAATATATTATAATTCAAGATGTAATAGGTTCTAAAAAATAATTGATTTATGAATTTTAATCAAAATCGTTAGAACCAATTTTGAGAAAATAGAAAAATATATCAGTGAAGTATATCTACTAGTACTTTTATTGAAAAGCTTATTTTCTCTTAACTTAACGCTATAAATATAAAATTTCAACCTCGTAGTTCAATTCATTCATGCTTTATTTTGAACACACACACACTTCAAAAACCATTTTGCGTGTCCCATTTTTTTTTTTAACTCAATGGATCTCAAAACGAGTATATCTATCAAAATCTTGACATCGAATTTTTGACATGAATCCAAAACTTTCTTCTCTATATATACAAGTACAAAGCAAGACTAAAATTCGTTCAAAAACAAGAATTGTCAAAAAAAGGTTTTTACTGGAAAGTAGCTAAATACCTAATAGAAAACAAAGTAATACAGAGAACTTGATATTTTAATTAATTGTTCTAAACAAATAATAATGAAATTAATTATCTAATAGAGATGGGTTAGAGATGTTCAAAAAATTTTTGATTAAAGTTATTATTATAATTTTTTATTTTGATTTATTTTTATGATAGTTATTAGAAGTCATAAACGAAAATTCGATTTACCGTTTCGTTGTTAGGTTCATCACGCTATATCTATAAGTAAGCAACGGATATAGTTTGAAATGGTCGCTCCCTCTGCCAGCTTGTGACTGAGTTCAGTTCAGTGATGAGGGGCTGTTACTTACTTCACCCTTATCCCTTTCTCCCCACCACTCTCTATCTCTTTCCCGCACATTGCCCGGGCGCATCTTCCCCTCTCTTTCGCACTCCCTCGCCTCGGGGGAGATGACGTTGCATTCGGGGGTCGGGGGGGGAGTGGGAGCGTCCCTCGTCCTTTCCCTAAGGGCGGAAGGGACTAGCAAAAACTAGAAGCGAACCAACCAACCAGTGAACGAACAAAGGTTGTTGCATGCAGTGTGAAAATCAAAAAAAAACTTTCTATATAAGGCCATCCACCTACCTAACTGTGTCTACAGGTGTGATTAAAACTCAATCGACAAGCACATTGATTGAACCAACCAAACAACCTTTAAATGGATTAATTGTTTATGTATATAACACACAAACAAATATTTATACAGAATCGGGGTTAAAGATTTTTTGCCTTAACCCTTTTGTTATTAACTCCATACAAAAATAAATAAATATCAATACAAAATGTTTGTTTTTATTGAGCATTTTATTTGTATTTCAGAAGAAAATTTAAATATTCATAGTACTTCATTTCCTGGTTAATTTAGCTTTTTAAAAAATTCAGATTGTTATTCTCCAAAGAAAGAATTTTATTTTCTTGCTTTATATCGATTCATCCCACATCTTAATAGCTTCTTTCCTCTCAGTAATAGAAGATTTGTGCAAAGTTTTGTTCGTTTCTGAGATAAAATCATACTGTAATTTGTAAGACCATTTCCAGAATCGTTCTTAAATTTTACTAAAATATAGATTCTATATATTATTTTAGTAGAAGGAATGATTGAGGGTGGCTCAGTTACTACTTGCTAGTAAAAAAAGTAGAAATTTACCCTGCAAGCAGAGCCATAGCCAGGGGGTATTTGGGGTCCAAAACCTTCTCCACCCCTGAAATCCCAAAAAATTATATAATTAAATATATACAAAAAATATAAATAAATAATTAAAAATAACAAATTAATGATAATAAATGAGAAATTATGATAATAAAATTTTAAATACTCGCTTTTGAAGTTGTGTCTCTGATGTGATTAACACTATGGTAGAGAGATGGAGATATCAGCCAAATTGGAATGCTC
>JAKCPI010024231.1:0-41134 GCA_023213315.1 Euborellia annulipes | reverse complement strand
GAACAAAAGTACGATGATTTAGGGCATTTATTACAACAAAGTGCGTATTGTTAATGGACATAAATCAGGGCTACACGACTCGTCAACAAAACAAAATAATGCAATTCAGAGACTCAACAGCTTATTCAACGGCTTTATCAATATGATAAATCTGGTGAGCTAATCCAAATTCAGGATAGCCGTAGAGGTAATTTTAAACTATAAATACGATCCTGTAGGACGTTTACTTGAAGCAAGCAGTAAACTGGGTAAAGAAACCTTTAAATTTGACCCTGCCAGTAACATCATAGATCGCTACAATGATGACAAAGCCCAACATCAAGATCAAAACTATGAACAACGAGCAGAAGAAAAAAGGCTATGGCTACAATCGTCTAGTCAATAACGTGGTCAAAGAATACCTTGACCAACAATACCAATATGATGCATACGGACAATTGGTTCGACAAAAATCAACGCAAGGTGATTTAAATCTTGAGTGGGATGTTTATGGTCGAATGATCAAAAGCCGTAACAGCCAATACACAGCAGAATATCGCTATGATGCTTTAGGACGAAGAATACAAAAACGTAGTAAGCACCACCATACAGGTGATGAGCACAACATCATCTATGGATGGGATGGTGACACATTGGCTTATGAGTCAACAGAACAAGCCACTAAACACTATATCTACGAAAAAGACAGCTTTGTACCGATGCTACAAGCCGTCTATCAAAGCCCTATAGAACTTCATCAAACACCTGATTGGTCAGACAAGCCGTATAGTGTACATCGTGACCCATTATGGAAAACTACCAAGCAAAGCAAAGGCTTTGATGATGTATGGTTCTACCACTGTGACCATTTAGGTACACCACAAGAAATGAGTGACCATACAGGTGCAATCATTTGGAAGGCGCAATATAAGGCTTGGGGTGAGCTCGTGTCAGCAAAGCAACGCTTACGAGCGCAAGACGAGAGCTATGCTCGAAGTGGTAAGTCTGAAAAAGTGAAATCTAATTTCTTCGAAAACTCAGAAATTATTTCAAATAATATTCGTTTTCAAGGGCAGTATTTCGATCAAGAAACAGGGCTTACATTATAACCGGTATCGTTACTACTCGCCTTATGTGGGACGGTTTGTAAGTAAAGATCCGATAGGTATTCTTGGTAATTACAATACCTATGTATATAATAATAATCCTCTACTTAAAATTGATCCCTTAGGTCTAAAGATAAAATTGTATATAGATCATTATCAGTAGAAGATAGATTGAGATATGATGCTGGCTTAGACTTGGCGCCAAAAGGGGATTGGGAGGGATGTATTTTATCTCATGTCCAAGGAAAAAATACAAAATATTTATCTGCATCTGAAACAAAAGCCGGTACAAACCGTTTCAATAGTGGAAATGGCGTTGTAGCAATTAATGTGAGCAAAGCAACAAGACTGGGATCTAATTTTGTCGATCATAATAATGTTTTGCAAGCTACAAAATGTGATAAAAAAGCGCATAGTGATGCAAAAAGAGTGAATGAAGTGCTATTTATTAATGGTATACCAAGAGAAGCAATGGAATTAATTGGAGAAAGATAATGGCCTGCTTATATGATAGATATGAAATTGGAGAAAGTTGCTGAAGAGGTAATCAGAGAATAAAGGTTTTTCAATAACCTACCATGATGAGTTGGAGATTTATTTGGCAAAAAATGAACAAGGTTGGAATTTTAGAGCTGAAACAATGTGCGCTTTTATTAGGACTAATAACTGTACATGAAGAGAATCTTGATATTGCTTCAGATGATAGACTAAATTTACATAATGAGTTTAGTGATGTTTTGCCTTCAATAAAAACTCAAAAGCCAAACTATATTGCAGTATATGAGAAAAAGAAATGATCAATTTATCAGATGGATATGAAGATTTTCCCTATAATATTTAAAACAATACTTGATAAAGGATACCAAATTTGGATCGATGAATTAGGTAGTTTTTGGGCTGAAAAGGATGGGTGGGATTTGTCTCAGATAATCCAGCAGGTCTATTAGGATTGATCGCAATTTATGAAGCGAAGAAACCAGAAAAATTTAAAGAACGATGGCGGGAATAGTCATTCCTATAATTTTTATCTATAAATTGAAGCAATTGAATGACTTGTAAATGAAATATAGAGTCAAATTAAATTGCTGATTGTAATGATCTTATAATTCATTAAAGTATTTATAGTACCTAACAGTGATCACTTAGGTACTCAATAAATCACCACTCAAAGATGATCATTTGAATCGTTCAATATCAAACTTAAGAAAGAGTGAAAAAGAACCTTAAATACACAACTTATAACAATTCCAAGTTAATTTCTCATTTTGTTCAATCCAGTGAACCAAATCATAAATTTTTTCAGCGACTTCAACTCCTTTATTTTCAGATAAAGAATATTCCTACATGTGGCGGAATAACTGGATATTCCTTACGAATCACAAAACCATCATTTTCCAAATCACGTAAAGTTTGAGTCAACATTTTTTCACTGATGCCATCAATTCTAGCCGTCTTAACTCACTAAAACGATTGAGTCCCTCGTCTTAAACAGAACATGACCAAAACGCCCCAACGATTGGTTAAATGCATAAGCTTAACCCGAGAGGGGCAATTCTTTGACAACACATTTGCGGCTAAACAAGATTCATCAGTATTCATAAACTTTCCACGACTAAAAAAAACACTTACTTTTTTTAGTAAGTACTTACAAAAAGTAAGTTTATTATTTTTACTATAACAAATATCAGCAAAACCGTGTGGCTTTTCACATATTTTGAATCATATATTTATAGATGAGAGTTAATTTATGGCTTCTCCAATTCTACACTGGATTATCGACCCGATCTGCGGCTGGAGTTATGGTGCACTGCCTTTAATTAATGCAGTCGAAGAAAAATTTCCAAATCTACAACGTCTATTATTTTGGTGGACTTTATAGTGAAGATCATCAACCACAAATGACAGCAGCAATGCGAACACAGATCATTCACTATGATGAACAAATCCATCAACTCACAGGTGTGGATTTTGGTGATGAATATAAAAATGGTTTGCTTAAAGACAGCACACTGATCATGAACTCTATCCCTGCAACTCATGCTTTACTGAGTATTCAGCAGGGGGTAGGGCATAGCGCGATGATATCGTTATTAAATTTAATACAACAGGGCTACTATCAAAAAGGGCTAAATGTCACACAATATAGTGTACTGGCGCAATTTGCTGTCGAGTTAGGACTGAATAATGACCAATGGTCAAAATATTTAGATGCGATCGATCAAGATCAACAAGATGAATATATTCAACATGCACGCCAATTATTATCCCATGTTCGAGGACAAGGTTTTCCAACATTGGTGTATGAAAATCAACATGGTGAAATGGGCAAAATACCGCTTCATGGTTTTTATAATAAATCAGAGGATTTTGTACGTTTTTTAGATCAACAACTACTTAAATCTTAATTTAATTCTAAAGAGAGCCAACAATATGAAATTATTCTTAAAAACACTTCTTGCAAGTTCAGTGATGTTGAGTGCTTCTGCATTTGCAGCAGAGTTAAGCTATAAAGTTTATAACCCACAAGCACAAGGCATTTTTCCGGTTACATCTACACTTATTTCGGGTGAAAAAGATGCAGTGCTGGTCGATGCGCAATTCAGTGTTAACGATGCAAAGAACTTGGTTAAAATCATTCAAGACAGCGGTAAAAACCTTAAATATATTGTGATTACAGCGGGTGATCCAGATTTTATTTTGGTTTAGAGCCACTGGTACAAGCGTTTCCAGGTGCAAAAGTGATTGCAACCCCAGAAGTTGTTAAACATATTGAAGCAACCAAAGAAGGCAAGTTTGCTTATTGGGGGCCTATCTTAAAAAATGGTGCGCCATCTCAAGTGATTGTACCGAGTGCCAGTGAAGATAAAACCATTGTGCTAGAAGGTGAAAAAATTGAGATCAAATCACCGGGTAAATACGCATCTTATCTTTGGGTTCCAAGCAATCGTACAATTCTAGGTGGTGTAGGGCTATCTTCAGGGATTCATCTGTGGACAGCAGATGCACAAACTGAAAAAGAACGTAACGAGTGGCGAAAAACGGTAAAACAAATGAATCGTTTAAATCCACGTGCAGTGATTCCTGGACATTATATTGGTGATATTCCAACAGGAACTCAAGCAATTGACTTTACTTATCAATACCTTGTGGATGTTGATCAAGTTTTAAAAGATCATAAAGATTCAGCATCAGTGATTGCTGCTTTAAAAGAAAAATACCCGAACTTGGCCGAAGAAAGTTCTTTGGAGTTAAGCTCTAAAGTGTTGACGGGTGAGATGGAATGGAAATAATTTAACGATGACCTATTGTTTTAAATTCATGAACTTCGTCATTGTTGGTGAACAAGGATAATGGGTTAATCTAATCAGGTGAAACTTAATCTAAGATCACGGTTAAGTTTCATCATTGAAGCCTATTGATTTTTTCTAAGCGGAATTTTGAGTTTCAAAGCCCAATACACAATCGACATTTACAAAATCTCTCACAGTATTCAATTTCATCTGCCACGTTGTATTTCTGTATCGAGCGTGAGTATTGATCGTAGAAAATATAAAACTTTCTTAAAATCTAATTAAATAAAAATCAGATACTTACTGTTAATAAAAGCAGGGTTTATTGGCAGCGATAGCCTGATTAAAATTGAATTCAGCATATGTTTTAAAAATGTAGGAATAGGGGTTTTCCCTCATTCAAAAATCTTTTTAGGGCAGAATATACTGTGCATGTTGAATATATCCTCTATAAGAACGCTTGGAGTAAAAAATGACTGAACTAAGTAAAATACCTACACCAGATACTGCTGAAGATAATGCATTTTTTCCATCTCCTTATTCTTTAAGCCAGTACACCGCATCGAAAACAGATTATGACGGTACGACTTATCCCAACCCATATCGTGGCGACAAAAAAATTCTGATGATTGCAACGGATGAGCGCTATATCCTGATGCAGAACGGTAAATTCTTTTCTACAGGAAATCATCCAGTTGAAATGTTACTTCCAGTATTTCATTTAGACAATGCAGGCTTTGAGTTTGATATTGCAACGCTTTCAGGCAATCCTGCCAAGCTGGAAATGTGGGCAATGCCGAATGAAGATAAGGTGGTTTTAGATACCTATGCAAAGTATGCTGAAAAACTTAAAAAACCGCTAAAGCTTGATGATATTTTGGACGAGATCATTGCTGGAAACTCGCCATATGCAGGGGTTTTCATTCCCGGTGGTCATGGTGTACTCGCGAAAATTCCTGAAAGTAAAAGTGTAAAAAAAGTTTTAGAATGGGCGATAGACAACGATAAATATGTGATTACACTGTGTCATGGACCCGCAGCTTTACTTGCCGCAGCCGTCGATGAAAAACCAGAAAACTATATATTTAAAGATTATGAAATTTGTGTATTTCCTGACTTTTTAGATAAAGGCGCAAATATTGAAATTGGTTATATGCCTGGGCCATTACAATGGTTGGTGGGTGAAAATCTCGATAAATTAGGCGTTAAAATCCTAAATAAAGGTATTACAGGGCAGGTCCATAAAGACCGAAAACTTCTGACTGGAGACAGTCCTTTGGCATCGCATAATTTAGGTAAGTTAGCCGCTGAAACATTATTGGCTGATCCTGAATTGGTATAAGCATCAATCAAGAGGTTGTTTCTATTTAGACGCAATTTTTTATCTCAATATTGGAGATCTAGAGGCGATTTGCTGCTGATCTTCAATATTTTTAGTTTTAAGCGTTCAGTTTAGTGAGAAGACGGCTTTATGAGACTTGCAAGCAATCAACTGGCTGATTTATTGTTTCAGACTGTTCACCAATTGAGACAAGCACGTGACCTCGAAAGTCTATTTAAAATTCTGGTGGGATTTGCTGCTCAGCTAAATTTTGATCGGATTATTGTATGTAGTGTTTCACCTCAAAACCAACATGAATGGATTGATGAAGTTTTCTTTGTGCATGGGAACTGGGTTGATCGCAGCAATATCGAAGAGCGTGAAGTTTATTTACGCCGCTGCCCAATCACCAAGCATATTTTTGAATACGATGAAGCCTTTTTTTGGGCAAAGAGCTTGCATAAAAAAACTGCAAAAGGAACCTATCGGATTATCAAAAGCCCTCTGCATCTTGGTGAGGTCAATGGAATACAAGTGCCCGTATTTGGTCGAACAGGTTTAGAGGGTGCAATTTCATTTGCGGGTGAAATTTCGGATATGGGTGCTGATTTTAAACTCACAGTACAGATGGTTTGTAATATTGCCTTTGGTGAAATTTTACATAAACAAAAGCATAGAATTGCGCATAAAAAAATACTGACCAAACGTGAGAAAAGAAGTTTTAAAATGGGCAGCAGTGGGTCAAAAGCATTTTGAGATTGCCGACATTTTAAAAATTTCAGAGAGAACTGTTGAAAATCATTTACGCAGTATAAGAAAGCGCTTAGGAGTAAAATCTACTGCTCAAGCAATTGCTTCTGCCATCATCAGTAGAGAAATTGAATTATAAAGCAGCCCAATGTTTGCGACTTTTAAACATTCAGGTTTAGCCAAAAGCGCAGCGATTCTTTTAAAGAAGCATAGCGTGAGCATTGAGATTTTAAGCCCCCTCTCAAAAAAAAGAAGAAAAGAAATAAAATAATAATGATCGCCAAATAAAAAACCAGAAGGACTTTTTATTTGGCGTGTATGTGTAGAAAATTTGGTTAGTCTTCCCTATGCCCAAATTGAAGTAATTAGATTTATCAATGCTTAAAAATAAATAAATTTTGAAATTTTATCAGCATACTCAACCACATTTTGAGAAATTTCACCTCTAAATAAATCTTCTGTATAGGTGCTCAATGGGCAGCTTACAGATAATACGGCAACGATTTCTTGAGTTGCCTGACTATAAATCGGTGCAGCACTGGCAGCCATATCGGTATTAAAGTGCCCCCAACTGATCATAAAATCCTGACTGCGGACATAGTTTAAACGTTCTAATAAACTCGCCAAATCACGTGGTGTACGATCAGAATAGACTTTCCAATCGGTAAAATGTTCATAGCGTTTAACCACTTCAGCCTCGGAAAGGCGAGATAAAATTAATTGTCCAATTACGGTGGCATGGGCATGCCAACGTGTACCAATATGCACATTACTGGTAAATGAACCAATAGATTGGGCATTGCTGATAAAGACAATATCGGTGCCTTCTAAAATCGAAAGATGCACAGCGATTTTAATTTTATCGCGTAATTCACGCATGATGGGACTAGCCAGATCAGTCAGCGATGATTTCGATAAGCTGTTAAAACCAAGTTCCATCACGTTGCTGTTCAGCGCATAAGTCTTTTGCGACATTTTTCTTAAATAACCACAAAACTCTAAAGTGTGGATTAAACGAAAAGCACTCGAACGGTTTACATCTAATTTTTCTGCGATTTCAGAAATGGTCATTTCCTGATGCTGTTGATCAAATAATTTTAAAATAGCTAAGCCACGCACCAAACCCGGTACTAAATAACGTTCATCATTATTGGGTTCAGCATTTTGCTCCAAGAGAGCATCATTTATTAAGTTCATTGCCAAGTTGCCCTGTGTTTATTTTGCAATTCCTGCACATGGAATACCACTATAGTAATCATCAATTTTTCTAATCTCAATGTTTATATATAAAACATTTTTTTGATTAAGAAACATCTAAAAATATAACTTTTTATTAATTCATTGAAAAACATAAAAATATAGTATTTGACAAGCAAAATGATCAAAGCTTATGCTATTCATTATGTTTTAAATGTTAAATTAAGTTTTATATATAAAACAAATAAGGATGCAAAAATGAGTTGGATCTCAGTTTGTCAGCAAGATGACATTACCGAAGACGAGCCGAAAGCCATAGAAGTCGAGGGTAAGAAAATTGGTGTTTTTTTTATCGATGACAATTATTTTGCGATCGAGAATGTTTGCCCACATGCCTTTGCGTTACTAACAGAAGGTTTTATTGAAGATCAAACCGTGGAATGCCCATTACATGAGGCAATTTTTGATATTCAAACAGGTGAGCTAAAGAGTGGACCGGGATGTCGTGATTTGTGTACTTATCCCGTACGTGTTGAAGGGCAGGACGTTCAAATTCAACTATAAGTCTTATTTATAAGGATGGAATCTCATGAAAACATTTAATGAGAAGCTAGCGAACTGGATTCATGCCACGCCAGCGACCGAAGCAGGGATCAACAATATTCAAATACCGGGACAGCCAGAACTTCTGGTTTGGCAAACACGCTATAAAGTGCCAACAGTCTATGAGCAGGATTTTGTTCAACATTTAATTCAAGCCTTTTCTTCAGGCGTAACAGAACTTACTGATTTGGTTCAATCTTTAAATCAACAAGGTTTTCGTTGCGAGTCTGGTGAACTTTGGACTTCTGAAACATTTTCTGAAGAAATGCAACGTTTAGGTTATTGATTCAAGGAAGAACAGTGATGAATGCAGCAGTAACAGTGACTCCGAGTGTTGAGGAGTATTTAGATTTAGGTTTACGTGATCAATGGCATCCTGTACTGGCTAGTTGGGAAGTCGCAGCCAATCCTGTGGGTATTACCCGTTTAGGTGAAAATATCGTGGTTTGGCGTGATGACCAAGGTCAGGTGCATGCTTTAGAAGATCGTTGTCCGCACCGTGGTGCACGTCTTTCTTTAGGCTGGAACTTAGGTAATCGCGTGGCATGTTGGTATCACGGCGTTGAAGTTCGCCATGATGGCAAGGTTGAAGATGTACCCGCAGTACATGAATGCCCAATGAAAGGCACAACCTGTGTGAAAAGCTACCCAGTGATTGAGCAACATGGTGCAATTTTCCTGTGGTTTGGCATTGATCCAAATGAAGTCGCTAAACCACTTGATTTTCCTGAGCAATTGGCGAGTGAGGAGTGGAGTTCATTCCTATGCCAAGCGGATTGGAAGGTCAATCATCAATATGCGATTGATAATGTAATGGATCCAATGCATGGCACCTATTTGCATTGTACTTCGCACTCAATGGCGGACGGTGAGCGTACCGCAGAAATGAAACACCGCTCAACTGAAAATGGTTTTGTCTTTGAAAAAGAAGGGCAAACAGGGGTCAATTTTGACTGGGTTGAGTATGCCAATACCGGTGCAAGTTGGTTGCGTCTTTCGATTCCTTATCGTAAAGATTTTGGTCCAGGCGGTGAGTTTTGGATTGTGGGTTATGCCACACCGATTGATGCTCAAAATACCCGTGTTTTCTTCTGGCGTTGCCGCAAAGTTAGTGGTTGGCAGCGTAATGTCTGGCGTTTTCTTTACCGCAATCATTTAGAAAAATTGCATTGGGATGTCTTGGAACAAGATCGAATTATTTTAGAAAATCTTGCGCCAAACGCACGTCAACATGAATTCCTCTATCAACATGATGTCGGTTTATCCCGCTTACGCCGTTTAATGAAAAAAGAAGCGGAAAAGCAGTTAAAGAAAATTGCGAGCTTGAATAGCTCAAACCGTATTGAAATGCAGGAACAAGTTCATGGTTAATGTCGCATTGTTGCAGGGCAAGAAAGTCTTTGTTACAGGCGCAGCAAGAGGCTTGGGACGAGACTTTGCACAGGCCATTGCCGAAGCAGGTGCTCAAGTGGTCATGGCGGATATCTTGACAGATCTTGTGCAACAAGAAGCAGCAGTATTGCAGGCACAGGGTCTACAGGTGACTGCGGTCACGATTGACTTGGCCAATGCTGATTCGATTCAACAGGCTGTTCAGCAAGCAGCTGAACATTTAGCTGGAATAGATGGTTTGGTGAATTGCGCTGCACTTGCGACCAATGTGGGTGGTAAAAGCTTGATGGATTATGACGCCGAGCTATGGGACCGGGTCATGAACATCAATGTCAAAGGGACGTGGTTGGTCACTAAAGCATGTGTGCCATATCTCAAGCAGTCCGATGCAGGCAAGGTAATTAATGTGGCATCGGATACGGCTTTATGGGGCGCACCTAACTTGATGGCTTATGTTGCAAGTAAAGGTGCTTTGCTGGCAATGACCCGTTCGATGGCAAGAGAGTTAGGGCCATTTAATATTTGTATCAATACGCTTTCTCCAGGATTGACGCTGGTTGAAGCAACAGAATATGTACCGCAAGATCGTCATGATTTATATGTAAATGGTCGTGCGATTCAACGTCAGCAGTTACCACAGGATCTGAACGGAACAGCACTTTATTTACTTTCGGATTTGTCCTCATTTGTGACTGGACAGAATATTCCCGTAAATGGTGGTTTTGTCTTTAATTAAGGAATTGTTTCATGATTACAGGGATTGAGATTTTAAAGTTTGGCGTTGAGGATCGGGCTGCTTCAAATAAATTTTTGGCAGATTTTGGTTTAAAGCCAAGCCAATCAGATATTGAGGGTACGGATCTTTATCAAACCCAGAACGGCAGTAAAATTTATTTATTTGATTGTGATGATCCGCGTCTACCACAGGCCATCGAGTCAGGTTCAACCTTACGTGAAGTGACTTGGGGCTTGGATGATGCAGCACAGGATTTGGCTGATTTAGCGACTCGCCTGAAAGATGTAGATGGTTATCAAGCCACGGCTGACATGCTGCAATGCTTAGACCCAAATGGGATGACCATTCGCTTTCAAGCCAGCTTTACCCAAGAGCTACCTGCGTTAAAAACAGAAGGGATTAATCAATACGGCAGTATCACTCGTGTCAATGCAGCCAGTCCAGTGTATGAAAAAGGGCAACCTGTTGCGATTGGACATGTGGTGTTCTTTACCCCAGATTTAGAAAAAACAGAATCGTTCTATATCGAAAAGCTCGGTTTCTTCTTATCGGATGCTTATCGTAATCGTGGTGCTTTTTTACGTTGTCGTGGCAAAGGCTATCACCATGATTTGTTTTTGCTTTCGGTACCCAATAAACCTGCTGGACTCAATCATGTGGCCTTTGTGGTGCGTGATATTCATGAAGTGATTGGCGGTGGCTTAAACATGAACCGTTCTGAATGGTCTACTTTTATTGGTCCGGGTCGTCATCCAATTTCTTCGGCTTACTTCTGGTATGTCAACTCACCTTTGGGTGGTGCATTTGAATACTACACCAATGATGATTATTTGACGGAAGAATGGCAACCACGTGTTGAAGAACATTGTTTAGAACTCTTTACTGAGTGGGCGGTTGAAGGTGGTTTAGATGACCATACTCGTCGCCAAGTCAAACCTGTATAAGCAGTTGGAACAGGGAGATTAAGCTATGCAAAGAATAGTCATCGTTGGCGCAGGACAAGCTGCGGGTTGGGCAGTAAGCACACTCCGTCAACATGGATTTCTAGGTGAAATTCATGTGGTATCCAATGAGGAACGGGTATTTTACGAACGCCCACCCCTGTCAAAACAAGTCCTCTCCAAAGAAGCCAGTTATGACAGTTTGCATCTGTTCTCTGCTGAACAGATGCAAGATTTTAACATTGAGTGGCACAAACCCGCTGTGGCAACTCAAGTGGATCGCCAACAAAAACATGTGGTTTTAGAAAGCGGTCAAGTTTTGCCTTATGACAAATTATTGATTGCAACAGGAAGCCGAGCACGTGTACCAGTCAATACATGGCAATTTATTCCCAATGTGGTGACTTTACGTAATGTACAAGACTGCGAACGTTTAGCCGAAATCTTACAACATACGCAAAAGTTAGCAGTAATTGGTGGTGGTTGGATCGGCTTAGAAATTGCAGCAACGGCACGGAAACAAGGCAAACAAGTGCATGTTTTTGAATACGGTGATCGACTTTGTGCACGTAGCGTTAGCCCTGATGTATCTGAATTTTTGCAAAATATGCATCAACAACAAGGTACTCAGATCCATTTAAATAGTAAAAATGTGCATTTGATTGAAGCAGGTCAACAGCAAGTTGAAGTGGTGAATCATCCAAATGCCAGTGAACTGTTTGATTGTGTAGTGGTGGGTGCGGGTGCAGATATTGCCAAAGAGCTGGGTGTGAGTGCGGGTTTAGACGTTAAAGATGGCATTGTTGTCAATGGTTTTGGACAAACTTCAGACCAAGACATTTATGCCGCAGGTGATGTGGCGATACATCCAAGTTTGGGCTATTGCATTCAGTCTTGGGCCAATGCGCAAAATCAAGCCATTGCCACGGCAAAGTCAATGTTAGGTATGGATACGGAATATCTGGATATTCCTTGGTTATGGTCAGACCAGTATCACTACAATATTCAGATTTTAGGGACTTACCAACCTGAAAAAACCAAGCAGATTGTGCTACGTCAAAACGCAGCAGATCAGTGCAGTTATCTTTATCTGGATGAGCAAAACTGTTTGATTAACATGATTGCGATCAATGACTCAAAACTGGTCAAACTGGCAAAGCGCTGGATGCAATCCAATACCGTGTTAGACCCCAAATTATTAGCAGACCCTGAATTTAATGTAATGAAATTAAAACCGTAAACATTAAATCCGGTTCATGACTCAATCGAAGGAATGAAATATGAGTAATGAAGAGAAAAGTGGATTGAAGCATTGGGTTCCTGCTTTTGTCCTGATGATCTGTGTCGTTCTGGCATTTTTCGACAAAATTAGTATCGCAGTCTTATTTGCGGACCCGCACTTTCAAGGTGCGATGGGGATTGCCCAAGACAAAGCAAAGCTTGGATGGTTAATGACCAGCTTTTTATTGGCTTATGGTTTTTCCTCTGTGTTTTTAAGCTTCTTAGGCGATATTTTTAGCCCTAAAAAAATGCTGTTTTGGAGCGTCTTATCGTGGGGGATACTCATGTTCTGTATGGGTTTTACCACCAACTATACAGGGATGTTGATTCTCCGCGTTCTGCTTGGATTAGCTGAAGGCCCATTATTTGCCTTGGCTTATACCATCGTGAAACAAACCTATACAGATCGTCAGCAAGCACGTGCTTCCACCATGTTTTTGTTGGGTACACCGATCGGTGCCTTCTTGGGTTTTCCAATTACAGCGGCTGTTCTCGCAAAGCATGATTGGCATACCACCTTCTTTGTAATGGCTGGTTTAACTGTAATTGCACTGATTGCGATTGTGTTTGGCTTACGTAATTTACAACTCAAGAAAACCATTGAGCTGGAATCGACCAGTAAACGTGTCAATTTTAAAGGGCATATCCACAACACCAAAATGCTATTACAGAACGGTTCATTTTGGTTGGTGTGTATTTTCAATATTGCACTGATGACTTATCTGTGGGGATTAAACAGTTGGGTTCCATCTTATTTGATTCAAGACAAGGGCTTTAACCTTAAAGAGTTTGGTATTTATTCAAGCTTCCCATTTATCGCCATGTTGATTGGTGAAGTGATTGGTGCATTTCTTTCTGACAAGTTAGGTCGTCGTGCCATTCAGGTATTTAGTGGCTTATTGGTGGCCGGCATCTTTATGTATGTCATGGTCATTATGACAGATCCAATTTTAGTGATTGTTGCAATGTCTCTCAGCGCAATGGCTTGGGGCTTTGGTGTCGCAGCAATATTTGCACTACTTGCTCGTGTAACCACTGCTGATGTGGGCGCGACAGCGGGTGGGATTTTTAATGGACTGGGTAATTTTGCCAGTGCAATTGCACCCGTTCTGATCGGTTACATCGTGATGCAAACCCACAGTTTTAATTTAGGAATTACCTTCTTAGCAGCAGTTGCTGTGATTGGATCGTTCTTCTTGGTTCCTTTACTAAAACGTTATTAATTCAAGATATCTAGGAGTTAAAACATGACTACTCAACAATTCGAATCATGGTCACAGCCTGAAGGTACAAGCTTACAAGATTGGTTAAATACACGTATCGCACGTTTTGAAACACGTAAATATGATTTTGATGCCTTGAAGTTCCAAGCGGACTACGACCCCAAATATCGCCGTGCACAAATGCGTTATATGGGCACAGGTGCAACGGGTGTAGTCAATGATGGCAATACCGTTCCAGCTGAAAACTTTACTTTCTCAACCATGGTTTTACCTCCGCAGTGCGAAGGGCCTTTGCATATTCATCATGATGTTGAGGAAGTATTTTTTATGTTGCGTGGTGAGATTGACCTGTTTATCGAACATAACGGTGAGAATTTCAAACCAAACTTAAAGAGCGTGATCTGATTTCAATTCCGCAATTTACCGTGGCTTGTTTAATCGGGTCAGGAGAAGATGCCGGATGTGTGTGATGTTAGGTGCGGGTAAACCGACTATTCCGAACTATCCACCAGAACATCCATTGTCGCAAATCAAACGT
The DNA here is from genome assembly GCA_023213315.1 of Euborellia annulipes. NCBI lineage: Eukaryota > Metazoa > Arthropoda > Insecta > Dermaptera > Anisolabididae > Euborellia > Euborellia annulipes. Next base: position 26,777 of record JAKCPI010024231.1, on the reverse strand, counting down.
TGATTGAATCGACAAAGCCCAGCTTTACAGCAAAAAAGGAATCCAGCCATGACATTGTTTGATCGATTAGCCAAATATCCAGTCAAAACCATTGTAGTGGATAGGTCAAGTACACGCCTATCTGAGGCGGGTCAAGGCCAGCCGTTGATTTTGCTACATGGGATTAGTTCGGGTTCTGCTTCATGGATCAACCAGCTCGATGTACTGCGTCAGTCTTTTCGTGTGATTGCTTGGGATGCACCGGGTTATGGCTTATCAGAAGGTTTAAATACAGCGCAACCGAATGCAGAAGATTATGCACAACGTTTGTTGGGGGTTAATCGATGCTTTGGCAATTTCGCAAGCCATTCTGGTTGGTCATTCCCTTGGGGCTTTACAGGCCAGTGCTTTTGCTCATCTTTATCCTGAACGTGTACAGACTTTGCTGATTGCCAATGTGGCACAAGGTTATCAACGTTCAGATGAGGAAAGCAAATCACAGGTTTATCAAAAACGACCAATGCTGTTGAAAAGCTTAGGTCATGCAGGCATGGCAGCAAGTCGTGGACCGCATTTAATTTATAAACAAGACGCTCAAGCTTTGGCTTTGGTCACAGCAGTGATGCAGGATTTGACCCTAGACGGTTTTACCCATGCATCGTATTTGTTGGCCTATGACGAAATTAGAAATTATTTAACAGATATTCGTGTTCCTTGCGTCGTGATTGCAGGCGATCAGGACCAAATTACACCTGCACAAGGTATTCAAGACCTTGCCGCAGAAATGCAATTGAGCCGATGTCATCTGATTACAGATGCAGGTCATCTGAGTTATGTCGATCAACCACAACAGTTTAACGACATTATTTTATCGGCACGTTAAGACTCAAACGAGAGAAAAATATGAGCTTCCAAGTTGAAGGAAAAGTAGCAGTAGTAACAGGTGGCTCGTCAGGCATTGGTTTGGCTGCTGTCGAAATTTTTGTGTTGCAGAAGGTGCCAAAGTGGCATGGTGTGGTCGGGATGAACAGCGTCTAGCAGAATCAAAAAATTATATTTTGGAAAAGTATCCGCAAGCCCATATTTTTACTCAAGCCTGCAATGTTTTAGACAAACAAGATGTAAAACGCTTTGCACAACAGGTTAATCAAAATTTAGGCAATGTCGACATGTTGATCAATAACGCAGGTCAAGGGCGTGTATCCAATTTTGAAGACACCCAAGATGAAGATTGGATGAAAGAAATTGAATTGAAGTATTTCAGTGTCTTGCATCCTGTCCGTGCATTTTTAGAAGATTTAAAAAATTCGGCGTGTGGATCAATCACCAATGTCAATTCCTTACTGGCCTTGCAACCTGAACCACACATGATCGCGACGTCATCGGCACGCGCCGCTTTGCTAAATTTAACCCACTCCTTAGCGCATGAATTTAGCCAATATGGGATTCGGGTGAATTCAATTTTATTGGGCATGGTGGAGTCAAGCACAGTGGAAACGCCGTTTTGAAACACGTTCAGATAGCCAAGCGTCATGGGAACAGTGGACAGGCAATATTGCAAAAAACCGTGGTATTCCAATGCAACGTCTAGGTAAACCTGAAGAACCAGCACACGCTTTGGTGTTCTTGGCTTCACCATTGGCATCCTATACCACGGGTGCAGCCTTGGATGTCTCTGGTGGATTTAACAAACATTTATAAGGTGTGCCCATGAAACAGTTGATGATGATTGGTTTCGGTGCAATGGCAGCAGAAGTGTACGCACATATGCCACAAGATTTACAGCTTAAATGGATTGTGGTGCCTGCACGCAGTGTTGAAAAAGTACAGGCACAAGTATCCGCTCAGGTACAGGTAATTAGTTCGATTGATCAATGCCTTGGCACGCCTGATTATGTGATCGAAGTGGCAGGCCAAGCGGCGGTAAAAGAACATGCCCAAAAGGTGTTAGAGAAAGGTTGGACCATTGGTCTGATTTCAGTAGGAACCTTAGCCGATAGCGAATTTTTCTCTCAACTGAAACAGACTGCGGAACAACTACGATGCCCATCTGCATCTTTTAGCGGGTGCGATTGCGGGGATCGATGGTATCTCTGCGGCAAAAGAAGGTGGTTTGGAAAAGGTCACCTATAAAGGCTGTAAAAGTCCGAAGAGTTGGCGTGGCAGTTATGCTGAACAATTGGTTGATCTCGATCAGGTCAGTGAAGCTATGGTTTTTTTTCGTGGTACAGCCAGAGAAGCAGCACTGAAGTTTCCAGCCAATGCCAATGTTGCAGCAACCATTGCACTCGCAGGTTTAGGCATGGATAAAACCATGGTTGAGCTTACGGTTGATCCAAAAACCAATAAGAACAAGCACACCATTGTGGCAGAAGGCGTGTTTGGTGAAATGACCATTGAATTGGTGGGTGTGCCTTTGGCAAGCAATCCCAAAACCTCAACTTTGGCTGCGCTTAGCGCGATTCGTGCATGTCGCAATAGCGTTGAAGCAATTCAGATTTAAAAGGATTTGATCATGGTAAAGGAAATTTATATCGCAGGTGAATGGCGATTAGGTAAAGGCAATACGATTCAAAGTCTGTTTCCAGCAGATCAATCTGTAAATGCTGAAATTTCTACAGCGAGTTTAGATGATGTCAATGAAGCAATTGAAAAAGCAGATTTGGCATGGCGACAAGCAGGCTGGCGCAATAGCATGCCACATGAACGTGCGCGTATTTTGTATAAAGTGGCAGAGATTATTGAAGCACGTGTAGATGAGCTTTCAAAATTACAAACCCGTGATAATGGTAAGCCACTGGCTGAAACACGTGGTTTAGTGATGAGTGCAGCCGCAACAGCTCGCTATGTTGCCGCAGCATGTGAAACGCTGAATGATGAACTCACCACACAACGTGCGGCTGACTTTATGACCATGAGTGTGCATGAACCTGTCGGTGTGGTGGCCGCGATTACACCGTGGAATTCACCGATTGCCAGTGAAGTTCAAAAACTTGCCCCTGCGATTGCTGCTGGAAATGCGGTGATCCTTAAACCCGCAGAGGCGACGTCTTTAATTGCTTTGGAACTTGCCAAAATCTTTGAACAAGCAGGTCTACCAAAAGGCTTACTCAGTGTTTTAGTGGGGCGTGGTTCAGTAATTGGTGATGCCATCGTAAAGCATCCTTTGGTCCGCAAAATTTCATTTACAGGCGGAACTACTACAGGGCGTCATTTGGCTCATCTTGCCGCAGATAAATTGATTACCACCTCATTAGAGCTTGGTGGAAAATCCCCTACGATTGTTATGCCTGATGCAGATATTGAATTGGCTGCTAAAGGTGTGGCTTATGGGATCTTTAGTTCCGCAGGGCAAGCCTGTATTGCAGGTTCACGACTCTTCGTGCATCACAGTATTTACGATCAGTTCCTTAAGCGTTTGGTTGAAATTACTAAAGCTTTGCGAGTGGGACATCCAGAAACAGCGGGTGTGCATTTGGGCTCTTTAATTAATCCGAAACATTTGGCTTCTGTCGATGCCTATGTGCAATTGGCCAAGCAAGAAGGTGGTCAAGTTGTAGTGGGTGGTCAAGCGCTGACGGATGGTGATTTGGCGAAAGGAAGTTATTACCTACCGACCATCATCACGGGCTTAAGTAATTCAGCACAAACCTGTCAGGAAGAGATTTTGGTCCAGTCTTGGTAGTGATGAAGTATCACGATGAAGCCGATTTAATCATCCAAGCCAACGACAGTTGTTTTGGGCTTGCAGCAGGAATCTGGACTGAAAACTACCGTAAAGCTTGGCAAATTGCGCGGGCTTTGGAAGTCGGTACAGTCTGGATTAATACCTATAAAAAATTCTCTATTTCGGCACCGTTTGGTGGCTTTAAGGAAAGTGGTATCGGGCGTGAAAAAGGGCGTTTAGGTATTTTGTCTTATATGCAGCAAAAAAGTATTTATATGGGATTAAGCGAACAGCCAAATCCTTGGTGTGAATAATAAATTCATGGAATGAAAAAGTTTTTGAGGAATAAACAATGACAGAACGTGTAAATGTAGGCGAAGCAATCGTGCGTGTTTTAGAAGCACACCAAGTGGAAAGTATCTATGGGGTGATTTCAATTCATAACCTACCAATTGCAGATGCCGTAGGGCGTCGTGAAAAAATTCGTTTTGTGGCAGCGCGTGGCGAAGCAGGTGCAGTCACCATGGCAGATGGTCACTCACGCTTTAAAGGTTTAGGGGTTGCTTTGACCAGTACCGGTGCAGGTGCAGGCAATGCAGTAGGCTCATTGATTGAAGCGATGAATGCTGGGAGTCCTGTGTTGCATTTAACTGGGCAAGTTGAACGTGAATATCTTGATCGTGATGCCAGCTTTATCCATGAAACCAAAGATCAACTGACCTTCTTACGTGCTTCAAGCAAAGCTGCATTTCGTATTACCAGCCCAGACAATGCAGTGGGTGTAATTCGTGAAGCAATTCGTGTTGCAACCACAGTACCGATGGGGCCTGTAAGCGTTGAGCTCCCGATTGATGTGCAAGCTGCAGAAATTGACTTGCCATTGAATTTAGGTCCTGTCAAAGCACTTGAATTACCGCAGGCTGAGCAAGTTGAAATTGATTTAATTGTTGAAGAAGTTAAAAAAGCCAAACGCCCCATCTTCTGGATTGGTGGTGGCACGTTAAATAGTGTTGATGAGGTGAAAGCCATTGCAGGATCTTGGGATTCCTGTTGTTTCTTCTACCCATGCCCGTGGTGTGTTAGCGGATGAGCATCCACGCAGTTTAGGTGCATTCCATAACTCAGCAGGGGTTGAGCAACTGTTAAAAGAGGCTGACTTATTGGTGGTGGTGGGCTCGCGTTTACGCAGCAATGAAACCAAAACCTATTCTGTGCAGTTCCCTGATAATCTGATTCAGATTGATGCCAATCCAGTGGCGCAGCAACGTAATTATAAAGTTCGTAACTTCATTTGTGCTGATGCCAAAGCTGTATTACAACGTGTGCTCACAGGGCTAAGCGGTATCTCAAAAGTTGATGCAGATTATGATGCAGCGGTTGTTGCAGCAAAACAGTCCGCTATTGAGGCACTGCGTACTCAGCTGGATCAATATGCACTGATCTGTGATCACTTACGTGCGGCACTGCCACAAGACGGTATCTTTGTACGTGACATTACCATGTCAGGCAGTACTTGGGGCAGCCGACTATTTCCAGTACAAGCACCGAATCAAAATATTCACTCACTTGCTGGGGCAATTGGTCTTGGTTTAGCCACGGCAATTGGCGCTTCTATTGCCAATCCAGATAAAAAAGTGATTGGTCTCGTGGGCGATGGTGGTTTGATGCTCGGTATCGGTGAGATTGCCACCATGGCACAAGAAAATACCAACATGGTGCTGATGATCATGAACGATGGCGGTTATGGCGTAATGCGTGGTATTCAAAAGAATTACTTTGGTGGGCGCCAATATTTCAACGAATTGCATACCCCAGATTATAAAGTCTTAGGGGGAAGCAATGGGAGTGAAAAGCTGGAAAGTGGGCAGTGCAGATGAGTTTAAAAGCGTGATTCAACAAGCAGTCGATTTTCAAGGGCCAAGTGTGATCGAATTGGATATGAATTCGATTGGACCACTGAACTTTGCAGGACCGCCGCAGAAAAAACTCTATTAAACCCAGTTGAACATTCGATGTTGGCATCGGATGTTCAGTAAATTCACCAGCAAATTTTTTTGCTCAAAATACAATAAAAACTATGTTTTATAGGTAAAACAAAAGTCCAACAGGATCGTTGGAACACAAGGGAAGGAAGCAATTATGAAAAAGACAGCTATCGCGATGCTACTTGCAGCAATGTATTTGGGTACCACATCCAATGTTTTGGCGCAAAGCTCAGCATTAGAATGGAAAAGTGAAGATGAGACGGACTCTATAAAATTGGGTGGCGTGGTGCGATTAAACCAACGCTATGAAAATTAGAAGGACCTAATGATGGCTTTGGCAAACTCTATTTTGATATTTTTAGAGTCGATGTCAAAGGTAAATTTGATGATGCCTATTTTAATGCAAGCTACTTGTTTCAAGACCAAGAGAAACGCTCGATCGAAAAAGCCTACGTGGGCTACAATTTAGATCAACAGAATAGTCTAGAAGCCGGCTTTGTATATAAACCTTTTGCGATTTATCCTTATCCGCAAAATGGTTGGACTTACCATATCCCATTCTTTTTGGGCTATGGCAATAACATTGCGCCAGGTTTGAACTGGAATTTTCATAATCAGGACTGGGATGTAAAACTGGGCTATTACCCTGAAATGCTGGCAACCAATCTGCGCTATTCGCCCGAAAGTGCCACTTATGATGACCTAGCCGACAATGCATTTCCAAGTCAAAAAAGCCTATCAAAATGAAAAGCGCCATCAATTCAATACGCGGATTGTGCGCAAGTTAGACACCAAGGTGGGTAAGCAGGAAGTCGGGGTATCTGGGGCAATTGCGCAATTGCATAATAAAACCACCGATAAAAATGGCCAATATTACGCAGTGGGTGTATAGCGATAACAATTACAAACGCTTTAATTTACAAAGCTCTGTGATTCATTATCAATATGATGCAAAGAACCCTGACGGGGTCAATAATGATATGACTTTAATGGGGAATAATGGATTTACCCCTGCTTATTTTATTGCCTCTGAAGCGACAGTTGCCAGTTTAAATCTTGCCTATACCTTACCTATGCAAAATATGGGCAAACTCAAAGCGATCCGATTCTACAATGATTATAGCTATATGGATAAGAAACGTGATGATTGGTCGGATTCTCAAATGAATACCACAGGGATGATGTTTATTGCGTCACCCTTTATGGTGTGGGCCGATTATACTTGGGGGAAAAATGCCAATATTATTGGCGGTGCAATGAATTCAACCGGTTTTAGCTCGACCGTTTCACCCTATAGTGACCAATGGTTGTATCGGATCAATTTAAACCTTGGATTTAGTTTTTAGAAAGCTGATTTGGGAATTGATCTGTTTGTTATGCCGATATTTGCTATGGCAATATTTGGAATGGCAATAACTGCTTTGTTGCACTTAGATTTAAACACCGCTGGATGACATTTACTCATCATTTGAGTATTTGTCAAATGAGTATCTGTCAAAGCAGCGGATCGGCTGTGTATGCAACAAAGCATGTTTATCGGATCAATTTTATAACTTCACAAGCGCATACGACGATCGTTTACGCTTGTTTTGCTAAGGCCATCAACGACTTTAATTGCTGAACTTCCAGTGGGGTGGCATGTTGTAATGGCTTTCTTGGTTCACCTACAGAAAAACCTAATTCATTTAAACCTGCTTTGACTGTTTTCGGTAGGCCGCCTTGCACAATAAAGCGCAACAAAGGCAATTGACGATAAAACAAGGCTTTGGCATGCTCTAAATCACCGTCTTTGACTGCCTGATATAACTGACTTGGTAGCTCACCGAGTAGATTTGGCGCCACAGTACACCAACCACTTGCCCCTGCACAAAATGCTTCAAGCGCCAAAGGATTACAACCATTATAAAAGGGCAACTGTCCTTGAGATAATTCATGAAATTTATGCATGCGCTGAATATCGCCCGTACTGTCTTTAACCATGCAAATATTCTCAATTTCTTGAAACATTTTCACGATCAATTCTGGTGACATATCTACGCCACTGGTTGCAGGGTTGTTATAGACCATGATCGGCAGTTTGGTCGATGCAGCAATTTGCTGATAATAATCATAAATTTCTTGATCATTGAGTTTCCAGTAAGACACTGGGATCACCATAATTAGATCAGCGCCAAGCTCCTCGGCTTTTTGGGCTTTTTGAATCGCCATCGCCGTTGTGAGTTCAGAAATTCCCAACATGACCGGGACACGTTGATTAACGACTTCGATACTTTTTTGTGCGACTTGTTGCCATTCTTGCCAAGATAAATAAGCACTTTCACCAGCACTGCCTAATGGCACAATCGCATTACATTGTTGTTCTAGCAGAGCATTTAATGTGATGGTCAGCGCATCAACATCGACAGCTTGTGTGTCTGGGTGAAATGGTGTGATTGGGTATGCAATAATGCCTTCTAATTTCATTTTCATTACTCCTCGATACAGTCCGCATGATTTTTTAAAGCTTTACGCGCATAGTAGGCAAAATTGACATTATTACGCTTGTTGGTAGAAACCCAGTCATGAGCTTCTTTTGCCAGTTCATGTGGGATAGGTTGAATTTGTCCAGCAGCCATTGCCAAAAGCTGAAGTCGGGCAGCGCGTTCAATTAAAATGGCTAAGTTGCAAGCCTCTTCAATGGTTTTACCTGCCACCAGCTGACCATGATGTGATAGCAGTACTGCGCGGTTTTTTACCTAAGGCTTCTGGAAATAAAAATACCTTCTTCATTGCCGACTGGAACTCCCGGCCACTCTTCCACAAAAGAACAGTCTTCATATAAAGCGCAGGTATCCATTTGTGCGATCGCTAAGGGCACACGGAGCATCGACAACGCTGCGATATGTGTTGGATGTGGTATGGATAATGCAATTCACTTCAGGATGTTGTTTATAAATCCATGTATGAAAGCGATTTGCAGGATTTGCCATGCCTTGTTGATCAAGTGGCTTTAGATCTTCATCAACTTCCAATAAATTTTGCGCGGTAATTTCATCAAAGCCGAGACCAAAACGCTGGGTGATAAAGCTATTACCTTGCGTGGTACGACAAGTGATTTGTCCCGCTAAGCCAGCATCATGGCCGTGGTCAAATAAAATACGGCAGGTTAATGCCAACTTTTTGTCGATCTGTGTAGTTTGAATCTTGAATAAATTGCTGCATATTTTGCTGTGCATTTTGCATCAATTGCTGTTTATCTAGTTGTGCCGTTTGCATAAATAAAACCTCTCGCTGAGTTGATTTTCACATCGCCTAAGTACAGAATAAAAATTCTGTGGATGGATTAAAATATCCAGTTTCTAAAACTTATGGGCCAGAGAGTTATGCGTCAGCCTTGGAAAATTCGGCTACATTTAGAAGATCGTGAAGAAAAGACCCTTTTTTTAAAGTTGGCAAATCAGATTATTCAAGAGATTTTATCTGGCAGAATTACTCAGGCAACACGCTTGCCAGGTTCACGTACACTGGCGGATGAACTCGGGATTAACCGAAAAACCGTACAATCGGTATATGAAGATTTGGAGGCACAGGGTTGGCTGGTTTCAAAAGCTAGGCAAGGCACCTTTGTCTCTGAGAATTTACCAGACTTAAAAGCGCAGTCATCGCCTACACTCGAACAGGTCGATATCACAGCAGTTTTGCCAACTCAGGTGCTGATCAAAAATGATGGTGTGCCAGATAATCGGCTGATCCCGTATGAATTGTTTTCTCGGGCTTATCGGCATGCATTGATTCAAGTGACACGCCATCAAACCATGGGATACGGAGATCCGCAGGGCAGTTTAGAACTTCGTCAAGCCTTATTAGAAATGTTGTCTATGGAGCGTTTTATACAGACCTCTATGGAAAACATTTGTGTGGTTCGAGGCAGTCAAATGGGGATTTTTCTAGCTGCGCGGGTTCTGGCTCAACATCAGTCTCAGCGTCATATTATTGTGGTAGAGCAATGGGCTTACCCACCTGCAGTGGAAACATTCCTGTCTAATCATTATCAAATTATTCGCGTGCGTTTGGATAAGCATGGTCTAGATACCGATCATTTAACTGAAATTTTGTCCAGCCATGCAGTTGTTGCGGTATACACCACACCTCATCATCAATATCCAACGACAGTGACGATGTCTATGGATCGAAGATTAAAGCTGTTAGAGCTGTCTAAAGCCTTTGATTTTTATATTATTGAAGATGATTATGACCATGAGTTTCATTATGACAGCCGCCCCATTCCGCCGTTAATTAGCTTACCAGCAGCAGACAAAGTGATTCATATCGGCTCTTTGTCTAAAGTGTTTGCGCCCAGTTTAAGAATTGGTTATGTGGTGACCAATGTGCAAATTATTCAGGCGATGAAACAAGACATTTTGCTGATCGATAAACAGGGCAATGCGATTACTGAATTGGCAATGGCTGAACTGATGCAGCAGGGTGAAATTAAGCGGCATATCCGTAAAATGCGTAAGATTTATCAGCAACGTAGAGACTTTGCTGTGAGGGCTTTTCAGCAAACTTTTGAGGAGTGGGTTGAAATAGCCCCACCTGCAGGCGGCATGGCGTTGTGGGTAAAGTTTAAGTTGCCTTTTCAACAGCAGTTTTTAACGGTTTTAAAACAATTACATATTGATTCTGAATATGATTTTGGTTCGGAATGGCATCATTCTGATCACAGTTTCTATATTCGTTTTGGTTTTGCAGCCCTGACCGAATTGGAAATCCGTCAAACTGTTGAAAAGTTGTATCAGGTTTTTGTGAGCTGATGATGCTCAAGAGACTTAGAAAGTACTTTGAATCTTGTTGAACTGACTTTAGAAGGGTTTAAGCAAAAACCAGAAGCATTGTGTTTCTGGTTTTTTATGGATTAATTTAAAGCCATACGATATTCAATGACCCCTGGTTTTTCAGCGATCCAGTCATAGAGTTTTTGCGCAGTTTGATTGCTTTGTTGAGTGTGCCAATACAAGCGCGCGCAGGGTTGAACAATCGCTTGCTGTTGTACATATTCAATCAGGCGCTTGCCTACATGTTGACCTCTTGCCTGTGGAGAAACATATAAGTCTTCTAGATAGCAAAAGTTGGTCTCGGCCCATGTCGAGCGATGGATCACGTAATGTACAAAGCCGAGAACATGCTCAGCTTGTTTAGCAACAGCACAATAGATCGGTTCTTGATCATCAAAAAAACGTTGCCAAGTGGTTTGCGTAACAGTGTTGGATAAAGCAACTTTGTAAAAGTCTTGATAAGCCAACAATACTCCACCCATTGTTTATAGTCTTGTTGCGCAACAGGCACAATTGAACGCATTTGGGTTTTCCGCAGGTATTCTCCAGTCGTCAGGGGAAAGAAAGAGGAGAAATGAGTTTAAAGTGTGATTGTGGTATTGAAATAAGATACACTTTAAGTATTTTTAACAGTACCAGTTTTACTTATGGCGACAGCAGCATCGGCTTATTTCCCCCATTTGATCTTGCCTAAAGGGGTGATTAAAGAGGGTTTATATAGTGTTTTACGTGATGCAATTTTAGATGGTCGACTGGCTTCTGGAACCAAACTGCCCTCTAGTCGTGTCTTAGCGGAAATGATGTCGATTTCTAGAAATTCAGTCTTGGCTGCAATGGATCGTTTACTGGATGAAGGCTATGTTGTGACTAAGCCAAGCTCTGGTACTTATGTCGCAGAGCTGATTCCTGACCAATTAATTTCTATACAAGAGATAGCGACAGAATCTGCATTTGACGTCTGTCAGTTGTTAAATATTAATCCGCATATCGCAAATTTATTACCTCGCTTGGCAGAAACAAAATGTATCTGGGCAGGGTGAAAAAATATTTCATGTCGGTGTTGGCTGTACCGATTTATTTCCACATTCACTTTGGGGTAAATTATTGGGACGTGCTTGGCGGCAGTCTCATCAGCAATTGGGTCAGTTTCATGATTGTCGTGGCTATTTGCCTTTACGTCAGGCTATTTGTGATTATGTTCGTTCTACGCGGGGGCTAAATGCGATGTACAACAAATTTTGATTGTGGAAGTGGTACCCAACAAGCGATTCACCTTGCAGCTTATGCATTATTACAACCTTTGGATCAGATCTGTTTAGATGAGCCTGGCTATGATGCCGCTTTAAATATTTTTCGGAGTTTTGGCATTCAAGTTCATCCTGTATCAAGTGATCACGAAGGGATGAAAATTGCTGAGATTATTCAGCATTATTCCAAAAGTAAATTCATCTATACCGCACTCACTCTCATCAGTTCCCTTTAGGTGGAACACTCAGTTTAAGTCGACGATTGGCCCTATTGGAATGGGCAGCGAGTCAGCAAAAATGGATTTTTTGAAGATGATTATAACAGTGAGTTTAGATATGGAACGCACCCAATTCAAGCCTTACAGGGCTTAGACCAACAGCAAAGAGTGATCTATTCGGGTACTTTTTCTAAAATGATGTTTCCTGAGTTTCGACTTGGATTTATGGTGGTTCCAGAATCGCTGATAGAAACATTGAGTCTGGCAAAATATTATACCGATACGCGGAGTGCTTATTTAGAACAAGCGGCTTTGGCTTTGTTTATCAAAGAAGGACATTATGCACGCCATGTACGTAAAGTGCGTAAAGCTTGCCAAGAACGTCAACAGGCATTAATTGCTGCGATTCAACAGTTTCTTGCAGATGTATTGACTGTTCAGCCAACCGACTCAGGGATTCATGTGATTTGTTGGCTAAAAGCCCCATGGACTGAGCAAAGCTTTATTGATCAGTGTCGTGCTATTAATCTGGCTGTTCAGCCTTTTTATCTCGCTACTGTCAACAGCCTTATGAAAAAGCAGCAGTATTGTTTGGCTATGCAGCGCATACTCCAGATGAGATTAGCATGAATATTCAGAAGCTGGCGCAACAGATCAAGCAAACCTAATACGGCTTCCTGTTTCATCTTCATATTTCTTCATTTCCTATATAAAGCGCTAGCTGGTCTAGCTGTATAAGCATTGATGATAATTGTTGTACATCTGTTTATGTAATGTTATAACATAACAATAAATTACAATCCGGAATTCATGATGCGTCACCATACTTTAGCAATCGCTATTTCTTTACCGGTCTTTCCTGCATATGCGATTGAAAATAAACAGCTGACTGTACTTCCTGTGATTCGAGTCAATGCTGAAAATGATCCATTTATCAATCAAAGTATCGTTGTAGAAAATAGAAATGCAGACAATAAAACTTTAGGTGATGCTTTAAAGCATCTTTCAGGAGTACAAAGTAGCGCTTTTGGTCCCAATTCAGGTGCGCCTGTGATTCGCAGTTTAAGTGGAAACCGGGTGCAGATTTTGGAAAATGGTCAGTCTATTTATGGAATGAATAGTATCAGCGGCAATATTAATATCCCTTTTGATCCTTTATTCACTCAATCTGTAACTGTCAATAAATCTTCAGACAGTGTGCGTTATGGTGGTAATGCCATTGGCGGAAGTGTGAATATTGATTCTGGTCTAATCGATACAGCGATGCCGAATAAAAGTTCTCAATTAGAGCTTGTAGCGAAAAAGGGCTGGAATGATTTTGATGCCAAAGGTTTTAAACTCAATCTCAATAACCAAAGTAACTTTTCTACCAATTTATTGTTTTCTAGCCAAGATATGTCAGCTTATAAAATTCCGGGAGAGGGTAAAGCGAGCGTATGTAATAGTGGTGTATTTCCAGCGACGGGTGGGGTAAATACAGCATTGGCAGATGCTTGCCAAAAAAGAAGCACGCATTCAAAAAAATTATAATACTGCATCACAGCCTTATATTGACCAATTTATGACGGAAAATCCCGATTGGGCAGATGGTTCATTTTCCTTCTATACAGATAAACCTACCTCAGTTTGGAGTGGAAAAACCTATACCAATCCAGTAAACCCTAAATATGTACCCAATACCCAGCAATATACTGAAAACAAAATTAATAAAGATGTCACACCCAACTATAAAAACAAGCTGGGCAATAGCTATTTAGACAATCAACACTTTGCGATTGGAAGCACTTATTTTCTCAACAATGGACGTATTGGGCTCAGTGCTGATTCAAAAAAAAAGTGAATATGGGGTACCTGGATTTTCTCTTGAAAATAAATCTTTTCAATCTACCAGTGACAGCATACCAGTCGGGGGTGAAAACAGATCAGCGAAGATATGCCTTAGACAGCGAGTTTAATTTTAACCCGTTGTTATTGAAACAAATACAATTTGATGTGAGTAAGAGTGTCAATACATCAGGGGAATATTTAGGATCAAAAATGGCCAATAACTATAAATTTGATACCCAACAGGCTGAATTATTACTGAAGCATAGACCTGTTGAATTTTGGAATGGTTTTATTGGCTTTAATCAGATTGATCGTAAAGTGGTAGGACATGGAAATTTACGTTATTTACCGAATATCAATACGCAAACACAAGCCGTGTTTATCAAGGAAAAATTAGACTTTGATTGGCTAGAACTCGATGCTGGTTATCGTAACGAAAAGGTTGAACATAAAATTCAAAAAAGTGATTTTGTACCATCCAGAAATTCACCGAATACAAAACTCACCGATACAAAATTTAATCTTGAAAGCTACAGTTTCGGTTCATACCTAAAATATAATGATCTATTGGGTTTAAAGTTGCGTTATTCAGTGTCAGATAGAGCGCCTGAAATTAATGAACTTTATGCCAGCCATCCACATTATTCAATTATGTTACAAGAAGAAGGTAACCAAAAACTCAAAGAAGAAAAATCCAAAAATCTTGAGTTAACAGGTCTGTTCAATTATAAAAATTTTAATTTTGAAGCGACTGTATATAAGATGAAATATGACAAGTATTTGTATTTGACCCATTCAGGGGCACAAATGCGTAATCGCTTGCCACTTAAATACTGGACTCAGACAGATGCTGAAATTACTGGATTTGAAATTGATTTAAAACAAAAGTTTGAACTCAATCAGTATGGCAATCTTTTGATCTCTGCTTTTGCTGACTTGGTGAAAAATAAAAACCTTAATCCAAACAAAACCAGTTTGGCAAATGATGGAAATTACTTACCCAACATGCCAACGAACCGTTATGGGCTAAACCTTGAATGGAATAAAAATGATTGGTCAGCACGCTTATCCAATATTTACTATGATCAAGCTCAGTATTTAGGCAAAAATGTGTCTAAAGAAATTCCATTGCCGTCTTATAACTTGCTGGATCTACAAATTCAGAAACACTTCAAATTACAAAATGCCAATTTTGATGTTTTCCTCAATGGATCTAATTTGTTAAATGAAGATGCACGACCACAGAACTCGCCATTAAAATACATTGCACCACTTCCTGGGCGTGGGGTACAGCTGGGTATAAGTATGAAAATTTAATCAGCTTAACTTTTGTTGGTTAAGTTTTTATATGTTGGGTCTTAACTTAAGATTTATTATCGGGGTCAATAAGTTGCTGTTGTTGAGAAGACTTCAAGCAACGTGTGTTGGCCCCCTTATTTTGATAGATTGAGAATGAAAAATTGATGTCAACAGACCCTAAAATTAATTTAAAAAATAGCTGTTAAAAATAGTCTATTCGATTTAATCATTACAGTTTGATTTATTGCAGCATCAATTTTTTAACATGCAATGGCTGCTTCACGTTCAAAAATAGATTCAACACTTTCAAATGCCAAATGACAAGCATGGTTTTGATATTGTCGAGCATAACTGTTTACTGCACTTTCAAGCACTTGTAAAAAATCATTATAATTCTGTTCAAAGTCTAATAAGTCGAGTAAGTCTGATTTTTTGCTGTTATGGCAGTTATATTTTTGAATAAAATCAAGCATTAATTTTTGAATAGGGGCATGGGTAAAATAAATTAAATAAGTTGCTGCCGAACCACAATGCAAACAACCTTGTTCAAGATAAATTTCTTCACTGTTTAACCAGCAGCATTGTAAGGTAAAAAATGCTCGAATCGCTTCAGTCGCTAAAGTAGGCTGTTCCAAAGTGTTCACCAATTTTTCAGATAATGAAATTGATAATCATTATCAATTAAATTTTGCAAAAAGTCTATGTGATAATTGGTAAATTTTTTAAGTGTTGCCGTGAAATAACGGTACAAATTGATGTTTTTTAATGAGATGGTTTTAAAATAATGAAATTAATTGTTATATTATATCATAACGTTTAATTTGTTGTTTTTTCTATGTCTATTCCTTCGCAACGCTTACAAGCGATTGATGCATTACGAGGCTTGGTGATTTTGATTATGATGGTTGATCATGTCAGAGAAACTTTTTACCTCCATCATCAAGTTCCAGATCCAATGCTGATTCCAGGCACAGAAACGTCACTTTTCTTTAGCCGAATATTGGCCCATTTATGCGCTCCAGTATTTATTGTTTTGACAGGCTTATCCGCCTATCTCTATCAAGCTAAAAATAATAGTCTAGCGATGACACGTGAGTTTTTGATTAAACGCGGGTTATTTCTGATCTTTCTTGAGTTGGTGGTGATCAATTTTGCATGGACTGGCAAGTTCCCACCTGATGTGATTTATCTACAAGTGATTTGGGCGATTGGTTTAAGTATGCTGGCGTTGGCAGCTTTAATTGGATTGCCACAAAATTATTATGGATAATCAGCATTGTGATTATTTTTGGGCACAATGTGCTTGATCAAGTGTCTTTTGAAAATGTACCTTTCATACAGAATTTATGGTTCATTTTGCATGAACGGGGCTGGATTGAGTTTGGCAATCTGATTCGTATTCGAACCTCTTATCCTGTTTTACCTTGGATTGGTGTGATTACTTTAGGATATTGTATTGGTTCAAGTGTTTTTGCTTCATCTCAACAAAACCAATCTAGAAATACAAAATTACTCATTTTTGGTTTTTCCAGTATCGCTTTATTTTTGCTTTTAAGAGCGATCAATGTATATGGAGATCATGCTTGGACGGTCATGCCGACATGGACTGAAACATTCATGAGTTTTATGAATCTAACCAAATATCCACCATCTTTATTTTTCATTTTATGGAACGTTGGTGTTGGACTGGTTCTTTTGGTCTGTCTGCAAAAAATCGAAACAAAACCTTGGATCAAACCCTTGATCATATTTGGTTCTGTACCAATGTTTTTTTTATATTGTTCACTTATATGTTTTAAAGGCTTTATATTTGCTCGTGGTTGCCTTTTTGGGAAAAAATCATGGAGATTATTTTGGTGTCGATTCGGTGTCTACATTGTGGTGGATTGCGATTATTCTCAGCATAATTTTATATCCTTTAATGGTTAAATTTTCTGATTACAAACATAAAAACAAACATATCGCTATTCTTAAATACTTATAAGATAAGTTAAGTATTGTTTTAATTTAAAAGCATATCTAGCATCTAAAATAGTGATGTCCAGTAATGATGGATATCACTATTTTTTTAATATTTTTGAATGCTTAACCTAGTGCTGAACAGCCTAAAGACGACTTGGACTGTATTAAAGCTATTTCATCTTCAATATTTTAATTTATTTTTCACCTTATATTTATAGCCTGTCTTTATCGAGATGTCTTTATAGGAATGATACTGTCATTTAAGGACAACCTTGAGCCAAAGCATATTCACTTGATTGACAAGATCAGCATGGATCATTATTTTGATTTTATTAGTTCCTTTTTGGAACTTGTTATTTTGAGATAAATTCTTGAGGTGAACCATGTCTATATCAGCGGTGAAAGAAAAATCAAAGCAAAAAACACCTGCATCATTTCCAGTACGTCGTATGGATTATGAGTTTCAGGATATGCCCAAGTATTGGTGTAATGACGAACCAACCTTTACTCATTACTTCACAGGTCTATCAACACTTTTTCCAGAAGGTGAATCGTACTTTGTCCGTTCAGTGCGAGCCTTACGTAAAAAAATTAAAAATAATCCACAATTAGACCGTGATATTGGAGCCTTTATTGGACAAGAAGCCATGCACTCTAAAGAACATCATGCTTTTCATGTCAGTGCACAACAATATGGCTTAGATCCGGAATCTTTGGAAAAAGTCACAGGGATCATATTAAAAGCAATTGAACGTACTTTTCCTAAAAAGTGGAATCTCTTGGTGACTGTGGGTCTGGAACATTACACCGCAGTGTTGGTGGTGGAGATGATGAAAGATGTCAATGAATTGATGACGGATGAAAGCATTCGTAATTTATGGTTATGGCACAGTGTTGAAGAAACCGAACATAAGGCTGTGGCTTATGACATGTATGAATACTTATATGGAAAGGGCTTAGCTGCTTATATTCCTCGCGTGGCGATTTTCACGTTTAGTCTGGTTTGATTACTGCATTGTCGAGTGTTTATCAAGTTGTGCTGTTAAAACGCGATCGCCAATTATTAAATCTAAAATCATGGCGCAAATTTGCTCAGCATGGTGTGGAAAAATATAAAGTTTTTATTCCTAAATTTATAGATTACTACCGTTTTAATTTCCATCCCAATGATACGGATGAGTCTGAAATCGTGGCAAAAACCAAAGTAAAAATAGGCCTATCTGAAACGCCTCATCATTTACCATCATAACTCTGAGGAAAGAATTATGCGATCTGAAGCATCAAAAGCAAGTTGGGCAATGATTCCTCGACAGGTTAAATTTGAATGGGAGCACTCGCCTTTACACTGGATACCACAAGACCCATTGGCAAGTCATGGTGTCAATCATTTTAGTTTTACCTTGGTTCGAGGAGAGTATTTTTTCTGTCGAATGTTCAATAAAGCTTTACCTTTTATTCATGATGAAAAAACTTAAGCAAGATGCCAAAATTTTCATTCGACAAGAAGCCATTCATTCACAAGCGCACAAGGATTCAATCGAAGAATATTTGCTACGTTATGGGGTGGATGTGGAGAACCAATATAAACGAGTTGTTGGCTTATTTGATCGGTTACTCGCGGACAAACCTTTGGGTTTTAACTTACCTAAAGTCTGGCAGCGACCTTGGTTAAATGCGCGAGTTGGGTTAGTGGCCGCGGCTGAACATTTTACTGCAGCAATTGGTCAATATGTATTAACCCGTTCAGATTGGCAGGCACGTGGTGGAGATCCTGTGGTAAGTGACTTGTTTACTTGGCATAGTGCTGAGGAAGTTGAGCATCGTACGGTTGCTTATGATGTTTATCAGCATATTTCAGGGAGTTATTTATTACGTGTTGCGGTGATGGCTGTGACCGCTCCTATTTTTACCTATCTCATGGCAGCTGGTACTGTACAACTGGCTCAAGATGATCCCGCTATTCCACAAAACCAAAAAAGCTTATGGCAACCCGCTTTTTGGAAAGCTTGGCATCGTTCTGATTTAAATGGCTATATACCAGGACCAGTGTGGTTTTTTAAGACCAGTTTACGGTTTTTTAAGCCCAACTATCATCCCTATTACGAAGCTTCAACTGAACTTGCTCAAGCCTACTTGGCACAGTCAGCAGGGGTACTTGCATATCAGCAAAAAACTGAAACTGTTCCGCGGGTGGTTTCATGAAGCATTTTGATAAGACCAAGCTATATGTTCATTCAGGAAATATCTGTTTGGCTGCTTACCATTGGGGCAGCTTAGATGTTGAACAAGATACTATTGTATTGATACATGGTTATCCAGATTCTGCTGAAGTCTGGCACGCGGTGGCACAATATTTAGCCCCTCATTTTAATGTGGTTGCTTATGATGTACGTGGTACAGGATTATCTGATATTCCACAAACAACAGCAGATTATGCTTTTGAATATTTGATCGAAGATTTATCCCAAGTGATTAAAGCAGTGAGCCCACATCAATCGGTCCATTTGGTTGGACATGATTGGGGCGCTTTACAAGGTTGGGAAGCGGTATTGGCTGACCGTTTAAAGTCTCAAATTGCGTCTTATACTGCATTGGCGCCAAGTACAGATCATGTAGGGTGGTGGTTTCATCGCCAGTTGGCCCAAGGTAACTTACAAGGCTATTTCAACGTGATTAAGCGAGTGTCAGCATCAAGTTATATGGCAATGTTACAAATCCCTGTACTTCCTGAACTGACTTGGCGTTTAGGTCTTGGCAAAGTATGGCCAAAACTGGTGGGGTATTTAGAAAAAACCTCAGTTGAAAAGAGCCCGACCCAACTTCGCAATGCCATCAGTGGTTTAGGTCTATATCGTCAAAATTTAACCAAAGCATTATTCAAGCCGACAGGTCGAACCACAACCATTCCTGTGCAAATGTTATTGATGAATCAAGACCCATTTGTACCGCTTGCTTTAAGCCGTGGGATGGAAGAGTGGGGGGATGATATTCGCTATAGCGAAGTTTCGGCAGGGCATTGGGGGATTTTAAGTCAACCACAGGCAGTGGCGGATAAGATTCAGCAATTTGTGCAACTGTTTTTAGTCAATAAAGCCATACCTATCGTTTAAGAGACGGATCAAATAGCCCAATCAACGATGATGGCGCTGTTTGATCCAATCCAATAGATGTTGTCATCGAAGCATGGTGTTAAATGACAGCTTTAAATTTATTTGCTGTCCAAACGATGTCCTGATTTAAAACCATTTTCATGCGCAAAAAATACAATAGATAACCCCAATAATGATAATGCGATGATACAAACAAAGAATGAGTCTATGCCTACATTTTGCAGTAGGATGCCACCTAAAATACCGCCCCCTGCAACCGCAAGATTAAACACCGTCACCAGCATGGATTGGGCAATATCCACATTTTCACCTGCGACATCTGCCAGCGCAGTTTGTAGTAGGGTTGGTGCACCGCCAAAAGTCATTCCCCAAAGTACGATACCTAGCATCACAAGCCAGATGTGATGACTACTCAAGCCCATGAAAAGGGCAGCGATGGCAAAGCCTGTTAAACTGATCAGGGTTAATCTGCGTAATGATCTATCGATCCAAATCCCTGTAATCCAAATGCCGAATATTGAAGAAAGACCAAAAATAAGAAGAATAAGATCAATATGCTCACTCAGCTGTACAGCAGACAAATAAGGCGAAATAAAGGTATAAAGTATGTTGTGTGCCAAAATCCAAACAAAAATAACCGCTAAAATTGCACCTATACCGGGGTGTACCAAGATGTTGAGAATGGATCGTTGTTTGCTTGCTGGTTGTCCTGCCAAATGAGGAAGGCTTATTTTTATCCAGATGATCAAGATTAAAGCAAGTCCTGAAATCATCCAGAAAACCCCACGCCAGCCAAACAGATTACCCAACCCAATAGCTAAAGGCACACCCAGACATAATGCGATGGGTTGACCCACTCCAACGATTGCCATCGCTCTGCCTTGCAGATGGGCAGGAACCAGACTTCGAGCATAACCCGCCAAGATACCCCAGATAATTCCAGCAGACATTCCTGCAATAAATCGTGAAATCAGGATGATGATATAGCTGGAAGATAGCGCAGTTAGACTATTGAAGACAAACAAGCCTGTGATTGCCAATAACAATAAAGGTTTTCTTGACCAACTCCGTGTTGTAGCAACCACAGGGATCGCCGCAATGACCGATCCTAGAGCATAAACTGAAATCATTTGCCCTGCTAAAGCTTCAGACACCTCTAAGTCATGACTGATCAATGCCAATAAGCCCGCAGGTATGATTTCCGTCATAATGGTAATAAAACCTGCAACTGTAAATGCCAATAATTTCCATATCGGTAAGCTGGGCGCAGATTGGTTTTGCTCTGATCTATTGTTGAACTGATTCATGCGCTATACCTCTGTGTATGATTGACAGAAAGGTCATCTCGTTTAACGAATATAGGCATCCCAAAATTTTCAAGATCAATATTCATTGTGGACTCCATGTTGTCATTTATACTGGAATGATCGTTCCATTTTGAGGTAAATAAAACCCTCAGCATTGCAAACTACCCAGTCGGCTAAGGGGGGAAACTAAAAATTAATACAAGGTATTCAGTGCGACTTCAGCAACATTCTCTAGATATTGCTGACGATTTTCTGCGCTACAGCCTTTGCTTAAAACGCGAATGCCTTGAATGGTATTCACGAAAAAAAGTGCTAAGGCTTGTGGAGAACTGTGTAGGGTGATTTCACCAGATTGCTTTCCTCTGATCATGAGCTGTTCCAGTGCGAGCTGTAATCGTTCAAAGTTGTACGTGACAGATTCTGCGGTCTTTTGATCGTGTCCTGCTAACTCCAAACAGGCATTGGCCATTAGGCAACCCCGATGTTGTGGATCATTTAATTCATCTTCAATGATACGAGATAGTAATTGTTGGATGATACTTTTGACTGATCCATCACTGGATAATAAATCAATATTTGATTTACTGATCAGGCGTTGATAGCGCGATAAGGCCTGTTGGTAGAGCTGCTCTTTATTTTTAAAGGAACTATATAAACTGCTGCGTGAGAGTCCAGTTTCCTCAACCAAATCTTGAATTGATGTCGCTGCAAATCCTTTACGCCAGAAAACTTGCATAACCGCATTTTCAACTTCTTCAGGATCAAACTCTTTAGTACGCATAATGTTAATTTATATTGGAACAATCGTTCCTAATACTTTATACAAACAATCAATGGCTGTCTAATGATAATTCAAACAGTATGGGGGGATTTGAGTTTGCTTTATTGAAATAAGCCAAGATATAAGTCAACCTGTCAAAAAAGCTCAGACACAAGAATATAATTTCTTTTAATGAATATTTTTAATTAAATCAATTGCATGAGAAAATAAATTATTTAATTATAAAAAGCTTGCAATGCCACACCTTACATTCAAAGTTTAAATAGCTTTGTGTAGGCGATGCCTCACTTTTCGTAGGGATTGCCAAACCTTGCGCTGCAAACAAAGCAGTGCTCTGTTTTTGCTCATGTTGGGCGAGGGGTACGTCCTGTACCCCCGCCCAACGGCGACATCCATGTCGCCTCACGGTAGAATCACCATCTATAATTCAAAAGTAAAAAAAATGAATTGATAACCAACAGTTTCTAAAAGCACATACAAAAACATAAGTTCATTTCTGATCAATGACTTGATAGAAATCACTTGTATGAATAATTAGGGGGGTGACTATAGACATTAAAAAACCACGCTCATGAAGGGCATGGTTTTTGGTTGATCTATAACAGGTACCCTAAATATTTAAACTTTAGCTTAAAACTTTTTAGTGAGTGAAAAAGTGAGGGTGGAATCAATTGGATTTGAAACTTTGGCATTGGGATTGCCATTGCTGTATTTTTGATAATATCCGTCTTTGTCCCATGCTTTGCTATAACTTAAACTGGAAGATAAGCCATAAGGCAGCGCTTTGTTAATGGCAAAACTGGCATCTTGAAAGCTTGCGGCAGAAAAGTTTTTTATACGTTGATTGCCATAATGCATATTTACTGACCAACCTTGAGCGATGGGCTGTAACCAATTCACATCTAAATAGCCTGAACCACGAGAGTGCTTATTGGAACCAATTGCTAAAGTGTCAGAATTATTGCCAAAATAATCTTGGGTATAAGTGATTGCATATTTAACACTCAGCGGACCATAGCTGATTTCTGGAATAATTTCACCATAATCAAAACGGGTATGACCTGTTTCAGCAGTGGTTTTTGCCCCAGGATAGTAGTAATAAGCGACTTTAGTACCTAGATTTAACTGACCGAAACTACGGCTATAACCAGTATAGACATCCCATTCAACATTGGCATCACGGATGAAGTCATCACTCACAGTAGAAGCCCAAGTTCCTACATAAAAACCATTGGGATGTGCATAATCAAATCCGCCTTGTACAGCAGGGTTACCCCAGGTCTGTTGAAAACCACGTGAGATATATTGGCTGGCCACTGTCAAATTTGCACTATACGGAGACGGCGTTTCTGTACCTGATTCATTGGCATGTAGGGTTTGAAAAAATAAACTCAAAGGGATGGTCAATAATAATTTTTTTCTCATTTTATTCGTCCTTGAAAGATGCGACACACTCAGTCAAAACTGAGGTGTCGCTAAAATATGAATACTTTTACACGATCGGACGTAAAGGCGCTTTGCGCACAGGTGCTGTGCCAGCTTTGTAATAACCCGCTTCAGAACGTGGCAATTTTTTGCCACGAATTTGATCTGCGATTTTTTCCGCGATCATAATCGTTGTGGCATTTAAATTTCCAGTAATGATCAGCGGCATAATCGAAGCATCAACAACGCGCAAGCCTTGTAGACCGTGTACACGACCTTGACCGTCAACCACTGCCATTTCGTCTTCACCCATCTTGCAACTACATGAAGGATGGTAAGCAGTTTCAGCATGGTTGCGCACGAAATCATCCAGTTCAGCATCAGTTTGCACCTGTTTTCCAGGACTGATTTCATCGCCACGATATGCATCTAATGCAGGCTGTTGCATGATTTCACGGGTGATACGAATGGCATCACGGAACTCACGCCAGTCTTGCTCGGTCGACATATAGTTGAACAGAATACTTGGATGTTCAAATGGATCTTTAGATTTCAGCTTAATTCGACCACGAGCTGGTGAGCGCATAGAACCAACATGCGCTTGGAAGCCATGTTCTTTCACTGCATTACTGCCGTTATAGTTAATCGCAACGGGTAAGAAGTGATATTGAATATTCGGCCAGTCAAATTCATCTGAGCTGCGGATAAAACCACCTGCTTCAAACTGGTTGCTTGCGCCAATACCAGTCCCATTAAATAACCATTCAGCGCCAATTGCAGGCTGGTTAAACCATTTTAAAGCGGGGTAGAGTGAAACAGGTTGCTTACATTTGTATTGTAAGTACATTTCCAAATGGTCTTGTAAGTTTTCACCGACACCCGGTAAATCATGTACAACATCAATATCCATTGATTTAAGGAAACTACTTTCACCAACACCTGAACGTTGCAAAATTTGTGGTGATGCGATAGCACCCGCACAAAGCAAGACTTCACGGTTTGCACGTGCTTGTGTGAGATTGGTTTTATCCGCACCGATGATATATTCCACACCAATCGCTTGTTTTTGATTAAATAAAATTTTATTGGTGGTGGCATGCGTCACGATCGTTAAATTAGGACGACCTTTTGCCATGTCTAAATAACCACGTGCGGTACTAGAGCGACGGCCTTTTGGTGTCACGGTACGATCCATTGGACCGAAACCTTCTTGTTGATAACCATTTAAGTCATCTGTACGTGGATAGCCTGCTTGTACACCTGCTTCAACCATGGCATGGAACAAGACATTATTGCCATTTTTAGGGGTTGCCACAGATACAGGGCCATTGGCGCCATGGTAGTCATTGCCACCAATATCACGGGTTTCAGCTTTTTGATAATATGGTAAGCAGTCTGCATAGCTCCAGTCTTCTAGCCCTTTGAGCGTCGACCAGTTGATCTAAGTCCATTGCATTACCACGGATATAACACATCCCGTTAATCAATGAGGAACCACCTAAACCTTTACCACGACCGCATTCCATACGGCGATTATTCATATGTGGTTCAGGGTCAGTGAGATATGCCCAGTTGTAACGGCGTCCTTGTAGTGGGTAGGCCAATGCTGCTGGCATTTGAGTACGGAAATCTAAACGGTAGTCTGGGCCACCTGCTTCCAAGAGTAAAACAGTAACGTCTTTGTCTTCAGTTAAACGTGTTGCGAGCACATTTCCGGCAGATCCTGCGCCGATGATAATGTAGTCATATGCTTGAGTAGTCATAATTATCCTTTTTGTATTTTTTAAAAGTGCCAATGCAATCAGGTGATGACATGGCACATAGGATTGATATAACGGAGAAAGTGTGAGTGCATTAAAAAATGCTTTGATACTCACCTAACTCAACTTGAACTGATTTGATACGGGTGTAATGCCCAAGTGTGGTTAAACCATTTTCACGGCCGACACCTGATTGCTTATAGCCACCCACTGGCATTTCAGCAGGGGATTCGCCCCATGTGTTGATCCAGCAAATACCTGCTTCGATTTGATGAATAATGCGATGTGCTTTGGTAATGTCTTGTGTCACAACACCTGCTGCTAAACCAAAAGTGGTGTCATTGGCACGACGAATGACTTCTTCTTCAGTTTCATAACTGAGAATGCTCATGACAGGGCCAAAGATTTCTTCTTGAACAATGCGCATATCATCTTGGCAGTCACTGAAAACTGTCGGTAACACATAAGCACCTTGCGCCAATTCAGCTTCTGTCGCACGGCCACCGCCAATGAGCAGTTTGGCACCTTGTTGTTTGCCTGACTCAATGAAAGACAAGACTTTTTCCATATGCGGGAAGCTGGTGAGTGGACCAAAGTTGGTTTGCTCCAGCCATTGGATCGCCGATACGGATTCGTTTTACCCGTTCTACAATAGCGGCTTCAAAATCTGCCAACAGGGCTTTTGGAACAAAGACACGTGTACCATTGGTACAGACTTGACCTGAACTAAAGAAGTTTGCCATCACCGCAATGTCTGCTGCACGATTGAGGTCAGCATCATCACAAATAATTAAAGGGGATTTACCGCCGAGTTCCATGGTCACTTCTTTGAGTGTAGAACCTGCGGCACTTGCCATAACTTTCTTTGCCTGTTTCAACACCACCAGTGAAAGAAATTTTTTCAATAATTGGATGTTCAGTTAACCATTGTCCAATCTCACGGCCTGCACCTTGTACCACGTTAAATACGCCATCTGGTAGTCCAGCTTCAGTATAGATTTCAGCAAGTTTAAATACGCTTAGCGGTGTGGTTTCACTTGGTTTAAAGATCATGGCATTCCCAGCAGCTAGCGCAGGGGCAGATTTCCATAATGCGATTTGAATTGGATAGTTCCAAGCACCGATTCCCGCGACAACACCAAGTGGTTCACGACGGGTATAGAAAAAGCTTGATTCACGAAGCGGAACTTGCTCTCCCTGAATTGCAGTCGCGAGACCTGCGTAGTATTCGAGTACATCGGCACCTGTGACAATATCAACGGTCGATGTTTCGCTATAGGCTTTACCTGTATCGAGGGTTTCTAAGCGAGCGAGTTCATCATTACGCTCACGTAAGATGTCGACAGCGCGACGTAAAATACGAGAACGCTCTATCGCTGTCATTGCGGCCCAAATT
>JAKCPI010024230.1:0-10258 GCA_023213315.1 Euborellia annulipes | reverse complement strand
GAACCAAGCGGCATTATGATCGAAATTAAGATAAGACCGCCATCTAGTAGGAAAAAAGATCAACACCTTTATTTAAATCACAACATTATTACTAGAGACCGGATTTAAAGCAAAATGGTATTGCTCAATTTTATAAGCAACCATTTGGTATTTAATTTCTAGCAATGAATTAGGAAAAACTAAGTGCATTGAGATTGCATTTTTTATGCTTTTTTTTTGAGTTTTTATGCTTTTTTCCCCTTTCGTGCTTATTTGAACTTATTTTACGAATATTTATAATTTTTTTTTTTTTTTTTTTTAATTAAAAAACACACTTTTTTTCCCATTCGCACAAGCATACACCAGGATTGCATATATGAGGGTATGGCAGGGCCCGGCCCCCCCCAAAAAAAAAAAAAATTCCAAAAACCCCGCAGTGCGAAAAAAATATAGATCTTAAAAAAAAAATTTTTTTCCTCAGAGTGAAAAATTGATCGCAAAAACAAAATTTTCCGCAGGGCGGGGCGGAATAAATTTAGTTTATTTAAAAAAAAATTTGTATACGCCATTGGTATGAGTAAAAATTGCTTATGCGAGATGCTTTTTTTTCAACTTTTTATGCTTATTTAACAACTTTTTATTCAAGTTTTTCATGCGTTTTTTTTTAAGCACTTTTTTCCATTTTTTTATGCTTTTTTTTGTCCGGTCTCTAATTATTACTATGTGTACTTTTTTGTATAAAACAAGAAAAAAATTATTCTCATTAGGTTTGTTTACAATTGTGCAAATGAAATGCCCCTATCTCAGATTTAGGTAAATGTGGGTTGGTCCCCTTCGTGCATAACATCGTCCATTTATGAATCATATTTACGTCGGTGCTGTTCCATCTTACTTGTTTAGGGTGTGAATGATTCTTCTGAATATAAATATAGGCCCATATATTGTGCCCATAGAGCTTAACTCAGGGCCCTAAACAATTCTGAAGGATTGATGAAGGGAGAATAATTGTCCCAAAACGTCTCGTTATATTTTTTGGATCTTCAATTGTTCGTTTTTCTGCTTTAAATTACAGCTTTTAATGTATGGAGATAGTTTTTTGTTGGTGAGGGTAAACGCTCCATGCATGGCTCCCAGGAATAGAATCCAGGATCTCCAGCCTCTCGGTATGCAGTCCCTTGCACCAGGTCACCCGCCCCCTCGACCTAGTAAACAAAACTCACTTCCCCTTATTTGCGAGTTATCTGTGCAAGTTACAAGTGCAAGTGAGAAACATTAAAGAATTATAAGCTTAATTGGCAATCAGTAATGAGTTGGAAAGACAGACACAGACACGTTATTCGGCTATAAAATATAAAAATTGTTAAAATAAATTAATAAAAGAAATCAAAAAAGAGATTTTGAGAATTTTTCTAAATGCAAATAATAAAAATCTGGTGTGACTGCGCACAGCACACAACTTTCTCTTACCTTCGGTAATCGAAAGTTGTGTACTGTGCTTGTCACACCAGATTTTTTTGCGTCGACATGTATTTAGTTCCCGGCAGTAGGGAATATTTGAATTCAGATGTAAAATTTATAAGTATGGGAAAATATTTGTATTTTGTAACCATGGCAACCATTTCTCCTATCTTTCCTATGATGCACAAGTGTAAAGTGTGCTTCAAACAATTTTGAGGGCAAAACGAGAATATACATTTGAAAGAGCATCTAAAAAATAATTGATTTTTGACTTTTAATCAAAATCGTTAGAGCGAATTTTGAGAAAATCGAAAAAAACTGAAAAAGTACATCAGTAAAGTACTAGTACTCTTTGGCCGATTTTGATTAAAAGCTTATTTTTCCGGTCCCGGGGGTGTTTAAGTTAAATATAGAATTTCAACCTCATAGCTCAATTCCTTCATTCTTAAAATTGAACACACACACACCCCCACACACAGACACACAGACAGACCATGTCGCGAAAACCACTTTTTTGGATTCAGGGGACCTCAAAACGTGAAGATCCATCAAAATCTCGACATCGAATTTTTGACATGAATCCAATACTTTCTCTCTATATATATATTACATATATACATAGGTAAGAGAAAGTAAATAACATGTTATTAATAACATAGACCGACGCCCACGGGGCTTGGAGTAGTCGTTAGCATGCCTACCTTCTATACCGAACCTCGCGGGTTCGGACCCCAGGTAGTCCGATAATTTTATTTAAGGCATTTGGATACCAAATGGCTTAAATAAGAATGCCTGGACCCCAAATAATAATATATATTCATAACGGTTATCGTCAAAAGTCTTAAATGGCCTAAGTTGCCGAAAATACTGCGTGAATGTGTGTGAGTGTGAGTGTGAATGAGAAAAAAGTGTGAATTTTTTTATATAAAAAAAACAAAACCGACAATGTCAAAATTGTTGAACATTTGCAAAAAAAAAAAAAAAAAAAAAATTAAATGTTAGTAAATTGGTTTAAAAAAAAAGATTTAGGATGTATTCCCCTCCTTCATAATCCTTTAAAATTAATTATTTTTTATATTAATCTTAATATCTTTTATAAAACGTCCTTTTTTTCTAAAATACAACAGAGAGAATTTTCCGTAATTTTATCCGGGTTATGAGGAGTAACGGGCCAAATGATCCATCGAATTAGATTAGGTTGATATATACTCCAAAATAAATCGCTTTATCGTTTGTTTTATTTTATTTTTTTTTTAATATAAAATTTTTTAGAGCGCTTTTTGTTAGCAGCGATTTATTACTTTCTCTTACCTATGTATATATGTAATATATATATAGAGAGAAAGTATTGGATTCATGTCAAAAATTCGATGTCGAGATTTTGATGGATCTTTACGTTTTGAGGTCCCCTGAATCCAAAAAAGTGATTTTCGCGACATGGTCTGTCTGTCTGTGTGTCTGTGTGTGTGTGTGTGTGTGTGTGTGTGTGTGTGTGTGTGTGTGTGTGTGTGTGTGTGTGTGTGTGTGTGTGTGTGTGTGTGTGTGTGTGTTCAATTTTAAGCATGAAGGAATTGAGCTACGAGGTTGAAATTTTATATTTAAGTTAGGCAGCCCCCGGGACCGGAAAAATAAGCTTTTAATCAAAATCGGCCAAAGAGTACTAGTACTTTACTGATGTACTTTTTCAGTTTTTTTCGATTTTCTCAAAATTCGCTCTAACGATTTTGATTAAAATTCAAAAATCAATTATTTTTTAGATGCTCTTTCAAATGTATATTCTCGTTTTGCCCTCAAAATTGTTTGAAGACCACTTTACTCTTGCACTCCATAGAAAAGATAGGAGAAATGGTTGTCATGGTAACAAAATATAAATATTTTCCCATACTTATAAATTTTACATCTGAATTCAATTGTACCCTACTGTCGGAAACTAAATATATGTCGACACAAAAAATCTGGTGTGACAAGCACAGAACACAACTTTCGATTACCGAAGGTAAGAGAAAGTTGTGTGCTGTGCGCCAGTCACACCAGATTTTTTTTTATCTCTAATCAGACAGGGAAACTATCAAATTAAATATAATTAAATATTTTCTTTATTATTAGACAAGCTAGAAAAGCTATTATTATAAATTTATACAGATAGTCGCCTCTTTTGGTAACGAGTCTATTTTATAGGGCTCTGGTCAGAGCGCCAGCGCCCGACAAAAGGACCTTATTTTATGATCTAAGGACGCCTAGAAAAATAGAAGTTCTCCTTTATAAATTATAGCTATACCTCCTCCTCTCTATTCTATTTCGTTCATAAAAGAAATTTTATTTTATCCACTTTGCCTTTCTTGTAAGATTAGGCTGTTCAATTCGATAAAAAAATATAAACCTGTCATCTCGATTTAGAGATTGAGAACGGCAATCCCTTGCTAATGGGCTTCTTAAAAAGAAAATTTCATAAAAATTTTATTTTAATATAGGCCTAACATCTATCAAGTCGTTACGAAAGATCTAATTAGATTTTTTACAAAAATAGTCCATATGAGCTTGCTGAAAGAGTGTCATAACTTAAAATTTCAATTTTTTCAAGAGATCAAAAAAAAAAAAAAATAAATAAAATTTTAACATATTTTTATAGAAATTCGAATTAAAAATGGTAGCTATACACATCAATTAACTATTTAATTAAATTGATTTGTAGCAAATTCAATTTGAATAAATTTTATAGCCTGGGACTGTAGGCTAACCCGCGACCCTTGGAACAAAAGACCAGCACTCTAAGAACTAGACCAAGGCCCGAGAGCGTTTAGTGAGATTAAAGAGAAAATAATTAAATATAGAAGAATATGACTGACCATCAATATATGAATTAATTGTATTTTTATTTATTGTTATAATAAGGACTTTCAATAACTAATTTAATATCGTTATCTGGAATAAATTTATTGGGAATCGAAAAAAAAGACATTAAAAAGAAAAGCAGGGTAAAATAATTTTTAAAGGAAAAAGGCTGGTATACCTAAATGAGACCAACAGACAGATAGACGGAATTATTTATATAGGTTGTATTGCAGGACTAACAAGTGAAAGAAAATTGTTTATTAGAACAAAAAAGAACTATCCTATTATCCTAAATTCTTTGTTCTGTACCTAGTGTTATTTAAATTAAACCAAATTTTAAAGCGTATTATTCTTAATTTGGTTAAGCCGTACAGGATTTGAATCGTGGATGGATAATAATCCAACCTAAATAGAGATTAGTAATTCAAGCCCTCATCTATAAGAGAGAGAGAGGGAGAGAAAAGAAGGAATTACACATTCTAAATCTGGGTATCCAGGTGACATTTAAATAATACATTTCAAGAGAAGAAGTTGTTGCAGATTTAATTAAAAATAAATAATTAAGCATATTTACGTATTGAATTTTTTTTTCTGAAAAGATTAGCAATGAAAAGGGAGAATTTTATTTGATTGAAATTTTAAAATTTTAAATTTAAGAACTCTGGATTCACAGCATTATATAGTTTTACAGAGAAATTGCCCATTTCTCCCCTCCCAATATGTTATGAATTTATTTTTTTATTTTAATTAAAAATTCGCTTTTTTTTTATTGATAATATAATTGATAATTATTTTTTATATTATTATCAAATGAAATAATAAATCAAATTTAAATAAATTTTGATTTAAAAGTTTTGTTGAAAGAAAATATTTTAATTATTTCTTATAAAAGAAAAATAATAAAGAATTTTAATAATAATCAGTGCAATTAAGTAGGGGAAGTTTAACCCTTCCAAGAGGGGTTAATTAAGGCAGTGCGCCCCTCTTTTACGACACTTGGCTTTTGGTGATCAAGCCGTGCACATCGCGAGGATAATCCTTTCACGGGAACCCACCCCTAGTTCCTTGTGCTACATATGCGGCAACACCAAGCCATTGTCAATCCAGCCGAGCCCCTGACATCATCAATTGGTCCATGGCGAATGCTGTGGAGCCTTTCAGGCTCTTTATATGAAAATACGGCGCTGCAGCGAATTGTACTCTCGTTGGCTCTCTCTCTCTCTGGCCGACATCTGGAAGTGGGCCTCAAGATGACGCACCTTCATCTCCAAGGATGTTGTTCAGGACCCCCGCTCTCCTCATATCAGTGATCCCCAGTGATAAGGTATGGTCGACCATTCCCTTCCATTAATAAATAAAAATACATACAAATATAAACAATTTCCACTATTCCAAGCGCATTTTGAGAGAGACTCCGTTTGCTAACGACAAACCGTCAATGACCTTATTCGTCAAGCGCGAAAGCTCTAAGTCTGAGAGCTCCAGTCAAATAAAAGAACAAATTGTTGATTCCGGCGGCATTTGAGGGGAGAGAGCATCCACCAAAGTCTCCCCATCAAGAAGTGGCATGTAATGTGATCTCATGCTGCCGTATATTGGACATTCGCGCATAATGTGGAGTAATGTCTCCTTTTTTCTCAGGTTACAAATGGAGCACAGCTCATCAGGATCTATTCTGTAGGTATTCCCCCCAAAATAAAAAATAGATCACCCGGGAGTTTGTTAGTCGTGCCTGGTGAACCACACGCATTTTGTGGATTGATACCCTCAGCGAAAGAATCGTTCCCTGGCAGAAGTCAAGATTCCTATAGAAAGGAGTGTATCCGGAATCGCCTATTCTGCGGCTATCCTCCCTGAAGAGCAGCTGGTGCAGGGCCTCCGTCAGCAGTTTAATATTCGCTCTAAGGGTCCTGGGGTTTTGGCCCACCCAGAGGTCTTCTTTATTTAAAATTTTAAAATAATGACTCATTTGGTCCACCCAGTTGTATCGTCTACAAGCCCGAGACTGGCCAAGGGTCAAGAGTTCATTGTAGAGGGTTCTAGGTAGTCTCGACGCAGGCATTGACAAAATTTTACACAGCCACGCGAGGGCTCTTTTAAACACCATTACAATCAGTCTTTTTTGTTGGAATTCTCTCCGGATAACATACCCTGGGGTGGTTCTTTCTAGGAAATAAACATTTTTGAAAAAGCTTGTTTGGCCTTTCTCTAGAATTACATCGTAATTCAATCCCCATACTTCAGAAGCGTACAGTAGAACGTTTACAATCATTGAGTTGTAAATTTTATTTCTCACCTCATGTGAACAGATCTTGGCCCTAATAAATAATGTCTTTACATTGGTCATTGCTGAGTTGGTTTTTGCCAGTCTGGCTTCTGCATTCCTTCTAAATAGCCCGGAAGAGCTAAATAATACCCCCAAATAATTTATTTCCTTGACAATTTCTACATTTTCATTATGGTATTTGAACGAGAGAGTCGGTACCCTACCTGTTCTGTTGAAAATAAGAATTTTAGATTTGTTCGGGTTAACTTTCATCTGGTTATTTGAGCAGTAGGTTTCCAGGGCCCCCAGAGCACGCTGTAATCTCACAGGAGTTTCCGCGAACAGTACAAGATCGTCAGCGTAGAACAATGCTGAAATGCTGTTAATTCCGTTCAGATCTATTCCCTCTATTCCTCTTTCTTCCAGGAAGTTTATAAAATCTGATAAGAAGAGTGAGAACAAACAAGGGCTAAGTGAATCACCCTGCAATACCCCCTTTGTAACCCTTATATTTCCAGACAAGCTGCCATCTATATTGATACTAACACTAGCGTTGTCATACATTTTTTTAATTAATCTAATGATTTTGGAACTCAAACCCATATTATATAGTTTGCTATAGAGCAAGTTATGGTTGACCGTGTCAAAGGCTTTTTTGAAATCAATGAACGCACAGTATAAATTTTTCTCCTGTTGTTGAGGTAGCAATTCACAATCGAGTTTAAGATAAATATGTTATCAATGCATCCCCTTCCCTTTCGGAAGCCCGATTGCTCCTCAGGGATCTTAGCATGATCCTCCGCCCAAGTCACAATCCTCTCGCTGATCACCCTAGTAAAGATCTTGGCCAGACTGTTTAGAAGTGATATACCTCTGTAGTTATCGGGTTCATTTGGGTCTCCCTTTTTATAGCATAGGATTAGATTAGATTTTGACCAAATCGCAGGAACATTTTCCAAGTGGAAAACTCTATTGAAAAATTTTAGTACAATTTTTTTGCATTTCAAAGTTAAATTTTTATAAAATTCATTTGGTATAAGGTCCACACCAGGTGCTTTACCATTGCTACAATGGCATAATGCATATTCTAATTCGTTCAAACTTATTTCTCGATCAAGCTCCCGATGAGCTGTCCCGCTGTAAAAAAGTGTTTCCCCGGGTGTATCCAGTTCATATAGGGAGCTAATGTAAGATTCCCATCGATATCTGTCTATACAGTTAATTTTTTGGCTCCTATTTCTTAAATTTCTTAGTGTCCCCCAGAATTTGGCTGAGTCTCTTGCCTCAATCAATTCCCCGCAAATGCCATCGAAATATTTTCTCTTGCATTCTCTTGTAAACATTGTATATCTCTTTTTAACCGCGAGATAGTCCGCCACGGAGTCCCTCTCAAAGTTGGTCTGTTTACATTTTTTTAGAGCTCTCCTATATTTCTCTTTCATTTCCCTACAATCTTTATTATACCAAGGCTTATTGGTGCAATATTTGACTTTACAAATTTTGACACTTTCATACATATTAAGTCTTTTTGCAGCGTCTCTCATCGTCTCCATCATGAGCTCGTTTATAGAGTCGCAGTCCCGTCCTTCCATCTGTATATTGGTAAAACTGGTTTCAACGAGTTCGTTATATTCTTTCCTTAAGAGAGGACACCATTTAATCTTTTCAACTCTAGAGTAGGTCTTGTTCCCTAATTACCCTAGCTGAGCTGTCCTTAATGGCTATTTCATAAGCTAGATGGTCAGAGCCCAAGTTTCTTACGTTAATTGAAGTGTCAGCGATGAGTTCAGCGAAGGAAGGGCTGATCCAACAGTGATCGATCACAGATTTGCCCATGCTGCTAATGAAGGTGAAACGGGCTGGTGTGTCTCCAGGAGTTCGGCCATTCAGTATGATGAATCCTCTATCTTCCATGAAGGCCGTTAGTTTGCATCCTCTTGAGTTGACCATCGTGTCGAGGCTGGATCTTGAGTGATTCAGCACAGAGTGTTCAGTTATGTCTGGATCAGCTTGGTTCAAGTTTCCAATTCTGCAGTTGAAGTCCCCGACTAACATGATATAGTCGGAGCCATCCTCTATACCATTCAGTGAGTCCCGAAGAAGATCCAGACAAGCCTCGAGATCTTTTCCAGGCGGGAGGTAAAATGTACCCAGGAAGTAAGAAAAACCGGAGGTGTTTATTTCCAATAGGATCCACAAATTATTTGTTTCCATTATTTTTACTTTCAGTGATCTCTTTATTAGAACTATCAGTCCCCCCACTGCTTCTCCCTCTCGATTTGTCTTTAATCGCCGGCGAGAAAATAGTTTCGAAATTTTCCTCCCAGTATTTATTCATTTTTGGTTTAGATGTCAGCCATGTCTCGTAGATGCAGATTATGTTCGTGTTCTCGTAAGATTTTGGGTTCTCATAAATATCTGAGTGTAAAAAGTTGTTATAGCCTTTACAGTTCCAAACAAGGGTCTTCGCTCTGTCCTCCATCTCTAATAGTTTTTTTTTTTGTTGCATTCTTTTGGGGTATCTCTCTGAGGGCTCCCTCCTCATCTTCTGCGCTCAATTCGTATAGTTTGTTCTTGATTAAGATTTTATCATATCTGAGTCTAATTTCATTCTTCGGGACATTCATTTCTCTCGCAATTTCCAGCAACCGCTTTCTCTTCATCCTCGTGGCAGCTGTGTAGTCATCCTCCAGAAATATTCTTGTGCCCTTCAGCTTTATTCTCTCTTTCATGACTTTGATTTTTTCATTAAAATCTGTCATACTGACCAAAATTGGTCTCGGGTAGTGGTCAGACTTCCTTCCTATTCTCTTGACTTCTTTTATTCCTGTGGTGTTTATCTTCAGTTTCTGTTTGTATAGCTCTTCGATAAAAGTTCTAGTTTCAATTTCATCCTCTTCCCTATCAAATTCCTTCGCGCCTTTCACCACTATATTGTTCCTTCTTTCGAAGTTCTCCCTTCTCTCGCTGTCTCTCTCAAGAATCTCGACTCTTTTTCTCAAATAGGAGACCTCGTCTTGAAGATTCTTCTTTTCTTCTCTGTCCCTCTCAAGCGTTTCTCTGAGTTCCTTATATTCTCTTCTTGTTTCCTTTGTGTCTTCTCTGAGCATAACTATCTCTCTCTTGATGCTTTTTAAAATCTCTCCGACGCTCAAATTCTCATCATCTTCATTCATTTCGGTGTCTTCTTTCTTCTTCTTCTTCGTTTCTTGCGGGCTTTCTCTTTTAGGCGGAGTTCGTTGGGTTGGCATATTTCTTCCAAAGAGGTATTTGTCGATTTTAGTGGTTTCGGCTTTTCCCTTACTCTTTTTAATCATAATATCTTTTTTTTTTTTTCTCCTCTCCCACTTTCTTCTTCTTTTCTTTTTACCTATTCATTATTATTATTATTATTATTATTTTTTTTTTATATTATTAATATTTTTTATTTTATTTTATTTTTTTTTTATTTTTTTATTAATACGTTCATATACACATGTATATTTACTTATGTATTCCTGTGTTCCTAACCCCCTGCTCTTTACATATACACATATATATATATATATATATATATATATATATATATATATATCATATATATATTTTTTTTTTTTTTTATTCCGCTTCTTCCTTTTTCATCCTCTTATCTTTTCTTTTATGACCGCGCCACTGCTTGCTGCTCCCTCTGATGGCGCAGTTGAGAACCACGAATCTGTTTGACTCTCGAGCGGCAATCTTTTC